>VYXD01016583.1:74563-101159 GCA_013397195.1 Hylia prasina | reverse complement strand
AAAAAGATAAGAAATGTAAAAGAGGGAGGACAAAAAGAGAATCCTGTGAGTTAAAGAATTCTGCTTCCAGCTACCATGTACAGAAATCAAAAAGGATTAACAAGTTTTTTTTTCATTTAATTTCCTGTACACCAGACGCTTTTGTTAAGAGATCAGAGATATTGCTATTTATTGAATTTTTAATATGATCTTTATTAAAAGGCAGCACACATGTTTAGTTTTCTTTTTTTCCTTTTTTTTAAACATGCATGGGTATAAAAATCAAAGCACAGGAATGAACCATGGTTGTTTGATTTTGGTCTCTTTATATTATGGTGATTCAGACTCTTATTTAAATTTTAAAATAATAAAAACCCAGCCCACATAGAAATAGCCCCTCATCCTCCTTTTAACTCACATCTATTCTGCTAAGTAAGCAATGGGCCCAGAGCAGCACTTTGACCAATTAGATAATGAATTCTGCCTTTGGAGTCAGCATAAGACCAAGGAATGAGGTGTGTAGCTGAGTAGAAAGGGCTATGTGTAATTAAATCACCATTGTATGTGCTCATTTATTACATGCAATACCCCCAGGTTAGTCTGCAGTGTGAACTGTATCACTAATGAAAGGAGTAAAAATCAAATTTATATGACCCAGTGCCACCCCACAGTTCTGGGCGCTAAAGGAACTGGGCTGGTTTGGTCCCAGAAGAACCAAGATTGCTGGAGCAGAACCTGTTTTACCCAGTCAATTACAAAATACATCAAACCATCCTCTCCCACTGACAGTCAAACAGCAATTCCAGCCTCCTCTCCCTTAAACATATGACATAAATACGGTGATTTCTTAAGGTTAGTTTTATGCTAAAATCTAAGCAAGTATCCTGACCAAAAGAGAAATACCTTCTTTTCTATCTGCAGCTCTACTGATTTTCTTTAGAACCTTTACAACCTGCAACCACTGAATCCATGAGATTCAACCTTGTTTCCCTTTGTATAAATATTATTGTTCTGGTATGAAGCTTGGGAACTTTCTTCTGCCAGACTTCAGTTCTGTACGGCCTTGTTAACCCTACTGATCTTTCTGACAAAACACTCTGTAACACAAGCTGGTAATCCTTGAGAGTGAGGGTGGACATGATCTACCACCTCATGTTTAGTTTCTTTTTCAGGCAAGGTTTTCACTTTTGAGAATGCCAGCTGGATTTCATAGTGCCTGTAATTTCATATATGTTTGTGGACAACCATGTTGGGAAACTTTACAACAGCGACCCTGTGGTTTTGTTGATCATAATAACATCGTAGCAGGGCACACAGATTAGAGGGAAAATGTTGGTGTAGCCCAACAGAGCCAGAAGTGCAAAGACCAGCTCTGAGGAAGCTCCAAAACCTAATCATTACAGACAGGCTTTTCTTCCTATCTACAGGTTGGTGCTGCGCTGCAGTGTAAATGCAGCCTCTGGGCTTCACCTTCCACAATGTGATTTGGTAGTGATTCTCCCCTATGGCACTCACTTGTTCTTAAAACTAAGTTTGAAATCTCTGGACAGCATGGGCACAGCATATTTTAGGAGGAGATACTGCCTGGGATTCTCTAAACTGCCTCACACAATGAAGGAAAAGCTCAGGATTGCCTTAAAGACCTATTCCAGTATACAGCAAGTAGTCAGGGTTATACAGAGTCAAGGCAAAACAGAGTACAAACACATTTAACATTTCCACACAAGCACCATGTTTATGAAAGAAAATTAATAGGAAGTCAGCAATTCCTACTTGGAGAAGACAAACTGTGGTTTTCCCTTTGTTGGGAGGGTATATTCTGCTGACCAGCACAGCACGAAGTTACAAACACCAGAGGATGCAGATCACTCAGGCTCTTTTTATCGGCTTTTTAGATCAAAAACACTTTCACAAAAGATGTCCTGAGCCTGAAGTGAGGCCAAGTCAAGTCTCTTGACTGAATGCAGCATGTGTCAACCTGGAAACCTTTTGACCTGCCAGGTTACTTCTACTTCTGGCACCAAGAATTCCAGAGAGGATACCTCATCTGTGTCTTTTCTTTTTAATGGAAAGTTGGAGCTATACCTAACATCAGAAGTAATTACTCACTGTATCAATGATTGCAAAGGGTGGTATGCAGATCACAGATGGCCTGTGGGGAGCAGCAGGCATAGAGAGAATGGTCCAGGTGCTATTTAATGTTGGTAGAAGTTAGAGCCATCTTCCAGCTTGGAACACGAGAGCAAAGGTGAGCTTTCATATACTCCCACACCTGACCTGTGCTTTCTAAAAAACACCTGGATCTCAGATCTAGTAAAAAATCTCAAGTGATATGGGCTTTTTCTTTTTTTTCTTCTTCCCCTACAGACTTTGACAAGTATTTTTCCAAAGGTAAATGCTTTTAACTTTCCAGAAGAAAACTAGTTTTTCTGTAGTTCAAAATAAATATCCACTTGTTTCCCCCGTGTTTTGAGGACCTTTTTTTCAAGTGCAGTAGTCCAAACAGGATTCTCTTCTATCACTAAAGAAAAGAATACCAGGTTTATTTTTTTTCTGCTTTGGTCCTTTCTTATTCTTCTTTTGAAATCATTTTTTGAAGTAATAAAAATATCAAAAGGCTTTTCCCCCTTGGGATTAAAAATAATGGTACCAGAACCCCTTACTTCTTGAAAGAAGTCCACAAGTTGAACTTAAACATGAGGTTTTTGTTCCTCTGTGTGAAGACTCAGCCTGTGGAAGCTGCACTGAAAACCTGCCAAAAAACCTTCTAAAGACTGAAAAATCGGGTTGAGTGGTCACTTCCTTTTAAGTGTGTCTGGCAACCAGCACTATTTCTATGACTCAGGCAGAAAACTGATTTCTATGTAGGCTATGGCTATCAGACATTTTAAACCCCCTAAACTGAGGTAGGAGATACAGAGGGGCTTCTCATGGCAGTGATGAAAATCTGTTCTGAGCCACAGGATTCTTAGAACCTCGAGTAGATCAACTTGAGACTGCAGCAACCAGGGAGCTCCGGTTTGTTTCACGTGAGGAATTTTACATGGAAGCTTACAAAATGATGTACTGAAAACTTGAGTGGGTAACTAACAGACAAATAACAACAGGAATACATTAATGGCTCACTTGTGTCTCAGTGCGTTTGAACATAATAAAGAACTGTGCTGAAATTCTAGATTCTCATGGGAAGCCAGACTGAACCATCACTAGAGGTGCCACAAATGGGATCCATGCCAGAGTGGAATTGGCCCCATTCCCCCTGCAGTAATGAAGAAGTGATTTTGTTAGAGGCCAACATGATTCATTAACATCAGTCATTATGTATTAATACAGGGTAATATAGTCAGAAGTGGGTTTTCTCCCCTCTTTTTTTCAATGCACATGAAAGTGTGGTCTGAACTGTGATGACCATCTTGGTGATCAGAGCTTAGTCCGAATGCCAATATATTGTCAACCCTAGAACAGCCAGGTCAGCTTGTCAAGCCCCCCAGACTAGACAAAACAAAAATTCCATAAAGTGAGGTGAGAATCAGAAATAAGACATGAGGAACTTACAGTTACAAATATTAGTAATTCTAGGGAAGAAGACTGTGCAGCTGCTGCAGCAATAATACAAAGACATGTATGCATGCACCTCCTCCTGCAAAATGCTTTGACCAGGACTTTGCAGCTGGTTGCAATATTTCTTGGCTTTGACTGCAAATACATTAGCTCCTGGAGTGCCATCACTGGTAAGGTGAGCAGGATTTACTATGCCTTAAAGTAATTACATGCAGCTTCAAATTCAATGAGTTCAGTAGCAATGAAAGTCCAACAAAGCATCCTGTTCACAAAACACGTGTTCCTGCAGTGAAACACTGCAGTCAGAACTGTGAAAATACCTTTTTAATGTGTGCTGGGAATTAATTCTCATGAAATGGGACTGTCATCCTGCTGAATTTCCCTGCACAATCCGAGTGCATGCCATCAAGTACCACTTCTTGAAGAAACCCGTTAGGTTAGCTAGTGCCAAAAAAAAGCCACTCATCAAACAATGTGACTGTTGTAATTTGGGAGCTGTGCTCACTGTCCTCTATTTCTTGATTTAAGAGCATTATGAAACTATGTCATTTTGGTGTAGTCTTTTTATTCCCGTGGTAATTTATGCCTGTGGGTAAGCATTTTATTTTATCTAAGCCATGGTGCCAGAGTTATTTTCCAAAGCTCTTGAGTTTCCCTTTGATGCCATTGAAATTAAAACCAGAGCTGCAGATAGTACCCATGCTGTTTGTCACAGAGTCAGAGGTTAGAATGCATTTGCTGCTATTTATTGTGGCTCATCGACTGCAATCATTGCTGCTGCTCTTCTCATCATTGATACAAAAATATTAATAACAGACAACAAGAGTGGCACATAACTGACTTTGTCTGGCACCATCAGCATTATAAAAAACACATTACACAAGTATCAGCAAATCTCTCCGTGCTGCAGTAATCTTACTTGCCTTAGGAAAATTTTAATTAAAAAGATGAATTCCAACCTTAAATATTTTATTATTTAGACAAGCAATTTGCATCTTTAGTAAGTAAACACTAAAAGATACATCTGCATTTCCTATGTGTGAAATGTTATAAAGTCTAATTTCCTTCTAAATTACATCAAAATTTTCTATCTGTGCTTAAACAACTAATCATGTAAAGAGCTAGGCTACACATCCTAAGCTACAACTTAAAAATTGTGCCTAACTTATCTTCCTGTCTACTTGGCCCATCCTAGCTCTGAAATGGCACTTCCTGAGAATTTTCTCAGGAAAAACATTGGTAATTTTTACATTAATAGATCAATAATGGCCACTCAAATGAACTCCTCTAAGGGTAGGTCTGTAACACAGCCCAAGGTGAAGCAGCTGGGAGTGATGACAGTCACCAGCAGGTAACAATGTCATGGCTTCATCACCCACACTGCCTGCAAACCTCTGGGAAACATCTCAGCCTATCCATGAGCATAGAGCTGAGCAGAGCTACTGCTCCAGCTTGCTCCTTATGGCACAGGAGTCTTTGCAGACATCTGCAGGGGATCCTGTAGAATGCTGGTTTGGGATTTCAGTTTATTTTCACTCTATAATTCTAAAGCAAAAAGAAGCTCATCACGTTTCTGAATCTGTACTGTATTGGTTGCTGGGAACTTCCTGTCCTCAACATTTCTTGGAGCTTTCCACACAAGTTTTGGCAAAATAAATAAATAAATAAATATTTTTTCCTATTCTACAGGATGTCTTTGGTGCTCTGGGTTCCCCTCCCAAAGAGAGACACTGATGCTGTCACCCAGCAAGATCTCACCGTGCCTGGGGACCTCTCCACTTGGTGCAACAACTGCAGAGTGTGGCCCCAGTAAAGGACCACAAACCACAGCCAGGCAGCTTCACTCTGGGATGTGACTCTGAACACTTTCCAGGAAAGGAAATGTTATGCAGGGAGAGAGGATAGTCCACAATTTATGGAAGCAGCTTTTATAATCCCCACTTGCCTCCAGCATCAAGCCCCAGCCTTTTATCCCCAAAGGTAAGTCAGAACAGAGAATTTATGCAAAAAACTGCAGAACAAAAAAAAAAAAAAATATAAAGCATGCACATCACAAAATTAATAACAAATGTATACTTTACAATAATATATAATTAGCCTTTCTTAATTACCACTTCACTACCATTTAGGAAAAGGTGATGGAAGGTCAACAAAATGAGGTGCTTTTATTCAACAGTAGTCAAATTAATTTATACACTCACATTCTCTTTAATAATTCCATGATACAGTAGATTTCTTTTATCCAAATTTCGGAATACATCTACGTAATAGTTATCTCAGAATGCAAGTACTGTTGCAAAATACTGATAAATTCTGGAAGGAATATTATTAGAGAAGGAAAAGTCATTTCATTACTTGCCATGAGTCTGATTATGCATCCTACAATTCAGTTAGAAGAGAGAAGTGCTCTTTCCTTTTAAAAGAGAGAAGAAAAAGGGCCATCAGACCACTATACGAGATATCCCATTTTTCTAGTAAGAATGTACTATCTATCTGCAGCAAATCTGCTTCCAACATAATCTTTTGTTGCTCTTAATTATCTAAAACATCCAAGCCAAAAGCTTCTGCCTCTTCTCCATCACTGCAGAGGCATGAATATTTTCAATACCTAATATATCTTTAACTCCACTAATATGCAATATCAGACCTGTCTGTTCCATCTGAGAATGCTCTATCACATCCTTTGATGGCGAGTACCAGAGATGCTATTTACCTATTCTGTGTTGTCTTTACACCTAATCTTGATTGAGGTTTCAATAGCAGGATCTTGTAATAAATCTCTCTTCCTGAAGGAAAAAAAACCTGCACCTACATGCATTCAAGTGAATGACTCTTGATACCAGTCATGAACTTAGAGATGTTTCTCTGAGACATAAAAAGCTGCTTCTAAGCCTAATAATTTGCCTGTGATCAGCTTAATGAAAACTTCACTTCAGCTCAATGTACAAATATATATTTACCATGCAGCTATCTATGTGTGATCATAGAATATTAATGCACCCAGTCAGAGGGCAGAATAAATGTTATATCTAAAAGAATTTAAATAAGATGTTTTTTCTCGCAGATTTATTGGGATGCTCAGTGTTTAGTGCTTCTATGTGAAGATTCTGAAGAGGGAAAAGTCAGTTTTCTGCATTGACTTCCACCTTTTGGCTTCTCTCTACAACATAAAAACCAGGAAAAGGTGCCTGCAGATCGGCTTGATTGCAATAAAATTTGAATTTTTTTTCCAGGAACTCCTAAGTTTCACATCTTTCTGATCCATCTTAATAGTTCCTATTTGGCTGATGAGTCACACAGAACTCTGATTTAAATAGAGCTAAGATGGAAAACATCATTAAAAGCTTTGTATTTTTTAAAAAAATTTGCATTTAGTTTCTGAACTGTTTCTGACCTATGATATTTTCATAAAAATAGACTGAGGCTGATAACACTCTGCACATTCCCAAGGATAAATGACAAAGAATTTCTTCATCTGGAAAATGCCTAAAACCAATCAGGCTAATTTTGCCTGTATTCTATCCAACATCATATGCCCAACCCAACAATACCACGCCATTATACTGCCACAGTCCCATTATGCTGCCAAATCTGCCACAAACACTAATATCCAACTTTTTCCGAGGTTTCTGTGAAGACTTAATGCAATATTTCCACATGCACATGTGTATGGTTACCAACTGATAAGGAAACTAGTAGCATTCATTAAGTAGTGCTATAAATCTCTCCACTGAAACAGCAATAATATTCCCTTCCAGCAACCACAATAAATGTAATGCTTAATCTCTCTCTGTGATATTGTATAACTCTAGCCTGCAGCTAGACTTCCACTGTAGGTGGTACTGGAGAGGATAACTCTGCAGTGACAGCACACGATGTGCTCCTCTTTTCCACTATGTGGAAGTTTCAGAGTTTGAAAGATTTTTTTTATTATTTTTTTTCCTTCCAGAGAAAAGCCAGCTTTTAGACCTGGGTAAGAAAGAAGAGAGAATCAAAATGTTTTAAGTAGCACAATAATACTCTTAGTAGGAAATATGAATTTTTTTAGATGCCTTTTTCTCCTCTAAGGATGCATACTTGATCCGTGTCCCTTAAATTTCACCTTGTCCTCTTCATCTTTGAGACCCTCTCTAGATCTGTCTTTGCTTTACCCTTCTCGAGCACAATGAATGCTGTAACTACCAAAATAGGCTTTGTGGGAACTCACAAAAAGTTTTAAGCACATTCTGCAGTGGCTTGTTTTGACCAAGAAAGCAACGAAGTCAAAATATCTTTTTCATTACAGTTTTCAATGCCAGATCACAAAAGTCCAGGCAGCTTCAGAACAATGTCCAGCACCTTTGGGAATGTTCATCCACAAAGAGCCCCTTCCTTTTTCTTTCATGCCTGTCCATTTTCCACCAGTACAATCCCTGTTTCCCAAATGTTCCCATTTGTCACCATCAGCCTTTGCTGCAGACACAAAAGCAGGTGTTTGGGGCACCCTTGTGGGAGGTGGGACTGTCCCACGGGCAGAGATCCCCACAGCAGAGCTTCCAGCACCAGCATCTAAACTGGACATCCAAATTCCACACGAGGCTGAGGCAAGATGTCCCTGCTGCTTAATCCCAAAGGAAATTCTTCTGACTCCTGTAGCATTTCCCTCCCAGGGTGTAAGGTGAGGAGGAGGACAGGGAGAGAGGAGCAGCATCAAGCATCCTTGCAGGACCAGGGCCGGCGGGTCAGGGCAGGACACGAGGCAGGACACCTGCACAAACCCTGCTCTGCAAGAGCACAGAGCTGGCCCTGGGTGTGTGACAGCCACCTCGGGACCTGGCAGGGCCCTCGGGGGCCAGGGGCTGTCACAGTCCCCTGCTCCCCCTCCCCGGAATGTCAGGCTGTAATCCTGCCCTGCTGTCTGCAGCCTCTGAAGGCAAAGCTTCCTCCCTCCTGCTCTGCTCTTACCATAGGTGTGTGGCACAGGGCTGGATTTGACCTAAATTTGATTTATTCATTTTTCCAATGCTTTACAGGGTACTTAAGCCCCAGGTCAGCAAAGCACTTAATCACATGCTTAACCTTAAGCACATGCTTAAGTGCTTAATCAGGGCCTTGTTGCTATATAAAGCACAAAGCTATGACTCAATTTGAAGCAACTGAGTTGAAAAATTGAGATTCCCCCCATTCTCATTTGCTTACCTTGACGTACACATATGAACCAAATTATTCACATTAAAACTGTTTAAATATATTGTAGTCTGAAGTCTAATTCAGGAGTTTACAATACAACCTGAATTGGGGTCTCTATAGGATTTGTGCCTATTAAGAGAATTACACTCCTGGATGCAGAAAGTGATGCCCTTCCACAATATAATTGTTGCCATATATTAATATTCTCCTAATTCTGATGACTGACCAAATAAAATAAAATAAAATATTTTTTAAAAGGATTATCTTTAAAGGTAAACTCAAAGTGAGCCATTCACATGTAATACAAAGATACTACTTAGAGCAAGATACACCCATATGCACTCTACAGCTACATATGCAGTCTCAAGATTACTATTTTAAAATGTGTACTGCATCCTTATCTAACTTGTCCAGTAGGTGCAATTATTTGTAGAATTTGTTCTACAGTTCAGCAGGAAATTTTCCTTTTGCTCAAACAGTTCAGATTTGCCTCTGCTGTGATTTTCTTCTGACTAAACATCCTCTAAAACATTTTTTTTTTTTGATGCTTCCTAGAACTACTGGCACTCTGACTACAATATCCTGTTGGATGGACACCATGAAAGCTGCTAGCTTTGGGAACTACATCTAAAATGTACAGAATGTCGTATAAGGCAGTTTACCAAGGGGAGGGAGCCTGGACTTTAAACCAACAATAATTTTCTGTGAACTGGGAATGCTTTTCAACATATTTGCTGTTTCATATTACCTTCTTTCCTTCTGTTTAACAGGAACATTATACCAGACATATTTGAGACCATTATTAATTAGGAATGATTGTGGACCAAAAGTTTTAGATAGACTGGTAAAAACTTTTGTATATTTATTTATAAAACAAAATGCCACACTAAGACACAATGGAATTCTCAGCTTCCCTGATGAAATAATCAATTCAGCATGAACATGATAAACCACTTATAAAATATTTTCCACTACTCCATCAAAGGAGCATATTCCCAGCATCCTTTAGAAAACATGCAGTATCTTTTCTCTATGCTATTTCTACACGACATAACTTGCTCTTCTTCTCCTGACTTGCAAGAAAATAAGATGATAGGATCCTAAGTAGTCATTCACACTAGAAAAGTTGTCCCCTCCTGACCTCCTTCCACCAGTTTAATCACTTGTTCCAGGCTGAAATTAGCCCATCTTAAATTTTGGTAAACTCCGTTCCATTGCAAAAGGATGATTACTTTGCCTCCCTAGCCAAACAACATAGAATTATACAAGAAATAGGGACAAAATGGCCACATCCTTCCTGTTACAGAGAGAAAAATCACACGGTCACCACCCAGTCCAGCGCTGCTTCTTTTCAGCTTCATGCTACACCCCATGAGCGGGGGCTTCCCAAAGAGGACCATCATTCTTAATTGCCCTTGAATCACTATACCTCAGCAGCTTTGGGACTTTTTAAGACAAAATGGTTTTTATCTGGACACAGTCAGAAGAACCGTGTTCAGATGGATAAAATAAAATAAAATAACTGACATGGGAATATTATCGACTGACATGGGAATATTATCTTCTGACACGGACTGCTGCTGGGAAGTGGCTGAGGGAGCTTCTGAAGGACTGCCATGAGGCCTCTCTTTGGGTTCTAGCCCACAGCCAAACCCTCAGGTTTCTAGCAGGGGATGAAGCTGGAGGGCTTTTGCTGTCTGCCCTGACATTTTGATACTCATATTTAATTTGAAAAACAGCCCTGAAAATTACTCCGAACAAGCTTGCAGCAGTTTGACACAGTCGGTGCTGTGGAGACACCTGTGATGTGTAACAGTTAAATAAAATCATACTCTACTCAGGAGCTGGTGAAATCAATGTTTTCTATTACAGGATTGGTGCAGGGTTTATTTCCACCCGTTGTATTCTCGGCACAGCAATAGCAGGCTCTCAGTAAGGAGATGAACCCCAAGCACTTATTAGTTCATGGCTGGAAGCCATCAGCTCCACATCATACAAAATCCCCGATTCATCACTGACTCTTCTCCATCCTCACACCTTTCAACTCATGCATCTGAGGTAAATACAAAGTAAAGCAGTGGAAAATCATCACCAAAGTTTCTACCCTGAGTTTTACTGCACTTCGCTGCCGCCTTTTCATTTTTTTTTTCCAAATCCTTAAAAATAAAAAGAGCTATTGAGGAGTTTTTTCCTTCAAAGATAATAGTATAGGCTTCAACAATATCTCTGCCAAAAAGGAAAACTCCTCGAACCTTGACTTTCTGTCCTACTACACCTAATGAGACAACTATTTAAACTGCATTTAAAAAGTGCTGAGTAGATGAACTCAGTGCCTAATGATGTTACTCAGCTTGTCGGCAGCTGATTGACACTAAAAGTAATAAATTAGAACAGAAAATGATTTTACAAGATCCCTGGGATGACAGACAGGCTAAGTGTAATATCCTCCATTACAGTTGTCACTAGATTTTATACAGTTCAGATCTGAACAGCCTTGGCAGGAAAGTGGAACAATTTCATGAGATAGATCTTCAGATGATATAGAGTAGCATCTATAAATCCTCTGAAGTTAAAGAAGCTATCCTGATTTATGCAGACAGGGATCTGGCTCTATGTCTTTATACACGCTTCTGCTCAAGTATTGGAATGAAATCAGTTGTTTTCCCATGCAAATCTGGGCAGAGAAAAGCAGAAACCCTGTAAGAGAGGAATGCTGAGGGCTGATGTCTTGGCTGTGTTTGTTTCTACCCCCCCCCCTCCTCCTTTTAAAAGGACAGAAAACAGTATTTAGAGCATGGCATCACTGATTTTGTTGGCTGCCTTCATTTCAGGGAATCCCACTATAAATCCACAGCTCAGCAGAAGCACCTTTTGAATCATTAGCATTCACTGTCAGAATCCTTTGTAATGTCTTAGGATGTGTAAAAGCAAGACAAAAGGCAAGCATGTGGATACTCCACCAAGCTCAAATAGCCATTATGGCATTATTGTTTGGGGTTAATGAAAAGAAAGAATAAAAATGTGTATCTGAGCCCTAGCTATCTGTAAAGTCTAAATGACTGGTCTGGGTTTGGGGTAGTTTTTCTGCTTTTTTTTTGTAAACTTCCATTCATAAAACTTTTCTTGAGAAGAAAACACAGTCTCTTCATGTACAGTTTATTCCAAGCTCAGGGATGACTGCGGATAATTTTAATTCTGCTTCATTCAGTGAGCTCCTCTAATGCAATGATTTTCTCCATGGAAGACCTTAACCACAGTGGCCATGTGCAGCTGATGAGTTTTTTTTTTATAAATAATTTATTAAGCTATTGCAGACTTATACTTTTTGCACAGAGAGAAAGGAAAAAGAGGAGGGGGGAGGATTGCATCTTAAACTCTATTTACAAATTTACCTTGGCAGGCCCTCTTGCTGCCAATAGGAAGCCATGTTGCATATTTAATTTGCTCTTTTGTTACAATGGGGCTTAGGTTAGTTAATTTCAATTTTCGATTTCAAAAGCTATCAAATATGGCTCAGATGAGAAATCAATTTTTCTCAGCTGCCTCTGTTTTTGTCATGGGGAGGTTTCCCATTGGCGAGGGGACAGCCACGTGGCACAGCAAGAGATTAGTTCACTAGACCCCGTGTTTCAGCCACCTCAATTACTGGCTGCCTCTTGTAATTTAGCCTTATAACACCTAATTTCAAGATAGAACTCATATTTAATTCATGAAAGCTTCCACAAGAGTAATTGTGAAATAAATTGCCATAGAAAATATCCATTTGTGACTCGTTTTAATTTTGTATGCTACTAGCACGCTATTTGTTCTACTTGTTTAACACTTTAGCACAAACATATTTTATATTGAACTTTATGGACTGCTAATAGGTTATTATTTTTCACTGTTTCCCCTTCACGGACACACCACTGAATGTCCCTCTCCTTCATGCAGCTCCGGGTCTGGCAACACTGAAATAGATGCACTAAAACACAGAAACTTGTAATCTCCTAATTATTGACTGGATTGTTATGATCTGTTCATAACTTTAAAAGTAGCAGATAAAATCACAAGTGATGGTTTGTAAATGGTAGTTAGATGACAAGGATCATTTAAAGGGCCAAGGAATAAATACAGTTTAATTTCTCTAATGTTTTAAACAAACCCATTCATTACACATATTGATGTTGCATGCTAACAGCGGTATATGTATTTTTAATTCTTTAACCAAAATAAATGTTTCCACTGTATACACACCATTTTGTCCTTTTCCTCCCTGTTGCTATGACAACAAGGTGGGTGAGGCCTCCTCAACTGCCAAACTCAGCTGTCATCCCTTCACCCTAAAAGCCTTATAATTGCTTTTATTTGCATACGACAATTAGGCAGGATGGCTCACAGCAAGAAAACCAACCTTTCTCTCCCCCAGTGCACACAACGCCAGCCTGTAATTTATAAAAGATACACGCCATGTGGTGGAGCACTAAAATAGAGTGATGAGTCCTTTCATCTGATTGTAAGCTATTAACAAAAGAAAACATCCCCTTTCAGGCTGTAAAAAATGCCTATCTGGTGTGAACCTGGAGAAAAAAAAAGAGGGGGGGGGGGAATAAAAAAAGTTTTGCCACCTCCGTGCAAACCCTTCACATTCATTATCGTGTTGAACTCAGGGAAAGAGTTTGAAAGCAAGAGTTGCATTTTGGTGCTTTATGAACAATGGAGTGTCAGCAAAATTGATGACGTGGTAAAACTGGATGGAGATTTTTGTTCTTGGGTTACGTCACACCCAAAGATGCCACTGTGAGATGATAGTTCCTTGCTGAAAAGTGCTGCAAGGAAAGCACGAGGTGGGTCAGGATGTCAGATGAAGACAGTGTAATGAGAAACAGAAGTTCAATACTTTTGATAGCTCTGTTTGTGGAAAACAGATAGTATTGCAAAAAGTACTTAGGAAAAAAACTTCCCATGCTTAAGGAAAAGCCCCTTTGCTTATACATCAGGCTGATGTTGGGGCCTAAATTCATATGAAGAGTCAGTGTCCAGGTAAATGTCTTTAAGCTTTTTAATAGCATGCTGCTGGTTTAAACTTTCATAACTACAAAAGTATCTTTCTCTAAACAACTCCTCTACAACAGTCTCTCATCCTATCTACTCTCTTCTGGAATGCAATATTTGTGGCACCTGAGCTGACTGATTATCTCCAATCCTCAAAAATCCCAAAAAAGACACCCCCCTCCTTCCCTTGACAGACTCTACATCTACAGTTTCAATGATAAAAGCACAGTGCAGCTAGATTGATCTATAAATAAAGCAGCTAACACATTCCAATGGCAGCACAGCACACACGTTTTTAAGCCTCTCTAACTTACCTTCCTCAGAAGGGCATCCCTGTTGAAACTGGTGGTGGAGGGCTACATAAGGGAGTAAAGCAGAGCAGATCCAGCTCAAACAGGGCTGACCTGTTGAGTCCCTGCAGCCACCTCTGTGACCTGGTATTAATGATGAGGATGAGTGGGGAGCACAGCTTGCAGGTGTCTCCTCCAACTTTGCCAACCTCGCTGCTCTAAACTCCCCTTTTGTACACAAGATTTACCCAAACCGGTTTCAGTGAGTGTGTGGAAGAGGAGGGAAAGTTTGGAGGGAAAGTGGCAAAGAAAACAGGGGGATGGATGTCCAGACATGGGACACTCAGTGCCAAGTCCTCTCTCCTGCCCTCCCTCCCTCCTTAGCTCAGGCAGGTGCTCACAAACCACAGCACACAACTTGGAGCAGCACTTCCCAGCTTTTCCCAAACACATGGAGCAAGAAAAAGTCATCAGAGCACAAATTTCTCAGTACAAAGCTTGAGCAAAGCAGCAGTTTTGGCAGAACCCTGAACTGGCAGCAGGCTCAACCCACCCAACCTTGCCACCGACCCACAGCTGAATCCTGACAAATCCCCATCCACAGGCTTCAGTTTCTGTGGCTGCTCATACGTGATATTGGTACTTTTTTTTGAAGTTGTGCAAAGGACATGAAGGTCAATTCAATCAGCAGAGGATTTTTTCCTAGTGCAATTTACTAATATTTTGTCCATTCTGGCTTTACAAGATCCAAGTAACACATTTCTCCATTAAGCAGTACATGTCTTACCCTGACTGGATTTAATCTGTCTTAAATTTCAGATTGTATATTCCTCTTTTAACTCTGTGTTTCTCTAAGCATTTACCTTACTGTTCTTCGTATCCTGTTTTGACCCTCAGTGCTTGAAAAATATCTTGGAGTATCAAGGTAGATTCTCACAAAGTGCAATAGATAATTTTATATTTTAAGTAATTTTTCTAAATGTGTCATTTCTCATTCCCATCTCCTATTGCTATTACAATAGTCAGTTGAATTCATATGCTGATTTCAAAAAAAGAATTTTGTACCTCTATGTTGAACATTTTTTTTCATTACATATTTAATCTCAAAACTAGAATATTGCTGAGTAGATCCTTTTAAATATCTGAAACCAAATTCTTCCCTGGGATAAGTAAGTATTGAACCTTGTGGCTTCAGAACTGAAATTGGCCCCTGAGTTTCACAAGAGAGAAAAATTTGATTATAAAAATAAATATCAAAGTATGTAAAGAATATAATGCAGGGCTTCCGTAGGATCAGAGGGAAGTATTATTTCCTTCTCCATAATAGACACTTGCCTTTTACACAAGGAGGATTGTTTTGAGCATAGTAAGTTTTTTGCTTCATGCTCAATAAAACTTAAGAATCTAAAGATAGTAAGATTTCTTAAAATGTAGAAGCAGGACAAGATGTAAATTTTGTTTTGGGAGGCTTTGCAGTTGTAATGTCTTTGCACTCTGTTTTGGAATGCAGACACTTCCTTAAAGAAAAGCAAACCATGAACAATTAGCAAAAGTCTACAAGATGAAGCTTTCTTGGGATGCTCCCAAGATCCTCTCTGATCATTGACATGGATTTTATTCCATTATTGGTTGTTACAGTCAATAGAAACAAAATCCAACAGCAGCAATGCAGCCCTGTTCATAACATTCACAGAAGAATTAGTGCTCAATATGCTTCTCACTTAGCCCAAAACTTTTTCTACCTAGATGGTAACGCCTGTACTTTTGCTGAAGTTGCTACAGCTTTCCATCAATATAAATTAGGGAAGAATTTGTTACAAAGTGAACGTAATACATAAAATTCTGTTTGATTCTGAAGAACAGCCTTGTGCTATGGAATAATATCTCATTTTTATGGAGTTATTTTAAAAATAAATAATGTTTTGATACAGATGCAATACGTTTATAGGAATAAGGTATAAGGATGTTACTTTGAAAATCTGCATTTTGAAACCTAATTTTCCAATATTATCTAAAAAATTAGGTTAACTTTTTTTTTCATGGCTCCTAAAAGCAAACTCCACCAGCTGGATTTTGTACTCACACCAAGGTACACATCAATATGCACAGGACAGGAGGAAAAGGAATATAAAAGCTGTGAATATGAGTTACTGATACTTGGAAATTTAAATAAACTTTTAGGAAAAAAAGATTTGCTAATGGCCCTGCAGATACCAAATCAACCTTTAGTATGGGAACAATTGGGAAGTGAATGAGTTTTACCTCCCTTTTACAAGGAGGCTGAGATGCTTCTCTGGTTCACCTTGCCTGGATGGCAGGGACAGGTTTGCCAAATTTTCACTATTTTTTTCTATTGAGATAAACAATAAAAAGTTGTTCATTTAGGATATTGTGAAGTAGACACAAAGCTGCTACTGAACCTTAAACTGAGAATGCCTTCAAATTTATATCCAAATTTATTTATCAAATATCCAAATTTATTTTGCAGGCAAAAAGACCCAGGTAAATTTGTAAGAAAAAATTTGGTATTCCCACAGACAAGAGGTGGGGATCAAGCTCTCACTGATGTTTTGATTATCACAACAGAAAAATGCCACTAAGTAATCTTTGATGCAGACATCATACAACAGTTCACTGTACTTTAATCCATCTCCTTCTACCTTTTTTTATTTCCAATAAAAGGAACAATGCACACTCGACATGAACTCTAAGATTTAAATGAAGCTTCATGCGTGCTAATATTAGAGAGACATTAATAATAAATTGGGAAGCAGGCAAGTCGAAGATGATTTCTGACTCGGTTTTGTACCTCAGACACTAGAACTTGAACTGCAGAGTTTGACACTGACACTTTTTAGGGAACAAAGTCTCTCTCCTACTACCTCCTCCACCCCCCAATTCAAATCTCATCTGAGAAGTGCTGAAATGAAGCTGTCACTCAGGCCTGCTCAGGGACCTGTCAGCAAAACATTGAGCCTTTTCATTTTGATGGGTCAGCCTGCAATCCCCTTGAAAGAGAAGTCCGTGCCACTATGGTTTTTCTTTCTGCAGGAATTCTGAATTCTAATGAAACTCCAAATCGCCCAATAAAGGCAGGGGCATGGGGAAGTAATCCAACCCAGATCGGAGTGAAATTTGTATTTTATCTTTTTTTTTTTCCCCCAGACCATTATTCTAATAGCATTCAGAGAGCGTTGTAGGTTTTTTCTCCCCCCCACAAGTCATTCCCACCCCCCCTTTTTTTTTTTGCAGGGCAGGCGCAGACGGAATGATGTGTCCTTTGTCTTGATGCTACACTGAGATTAGGTAGCAGCTCTCTGAAAATGAAAGGGCATGGCTCAAATTTTCTTGGGTAAATATCCATCCACCTATTGAGTTTGCATCTCCACTGCTACAAATATCTCTAATGTATGACTGTGCTGAGAGAAAGAGAAAATTTCACATTAGCATTTCTTCCCCAGAAGAAACTGTCTTTCATTAACACTGTACAAAGCTTTTTCTAGACAAGAAGGGAAACTGTACCTTTCCTTCCCCTTCTGTTCTCCTTAACTTTGCTTTCCAGATTAGTTGCTACCTATGGTTTTTATCCGGATGGAGGGGAGTTGATGCAGAGAAGTGAGAAAATAATTTATATAATATGCTGTATTCTCTTTAAAGTGCCTTTATAAACGCACATTTTATGTTTTGAAAATATGGATGAATTCCCATTGAAGTCTGTTTACTTTAATAAGGAGATAACTGTATTTTGATAGCTGGTTAAAAATCAGAATCATTAGAGGAGGAATAGACAGCATGAAGAGAGACAGACTATATGATGCAGTTAGTGTTAGAGCCTGCTGATCTTTATATATTTTTGGAGTTAAGGATAGTCTCACTAGGTTTTTTTAACTAGAGTTCTCTGTAAGGTGCACAATGATTTCAAGAAAAATTAAGACAAACAGATTAAAAAGTCACATAACTTGGAAGTAAAAAAGAAATCTGAGTATCACACACAAAGTCATTGTGTGAAAAATACAAACATAGTATCATTAAATAATATTTTAAAGGCAGATAGAAACCTGGCTACAAATTTTGAAGCACAAACTAAGCAATGATATAAAGGTATCAATTACACAATGGAACACTGCTAATGGCATAATGGTAAGTGTTCCCTAAGTCTCTTCATTGTCTGGTTAACCTGCAAGTACCCCTCAGGCTGCCACAGCAGCCCTCCCACCCTATAGTTGTGTTATTCAATCTTGCAGAATCACCATCTTCAGTCTCTCACCCTCTCTCTGCAAGACATGACCCAAACATCTCATCTTCCTCTGCTCTGCCTGTCCAAAGAGAACCCATTATAACCCCAGGTGCTGAAAACCCCAGGTATTATTATGCAGTACACAGCAAACCAAAGCACATAGGTGTGTGTGCCCAGCACACACATCCTCCTGCTATTTTCTTGAGCATTGTGATCGAACTTAGATGCCAGAAAAAGTATAGTATGCAATTTTCCTTGGTGATGACCTTCAGAGGTTCTTTTCCCCTCTTGATTGGCACTCATCTCCGTGGGAAATCATTATAATAGACCCCTATTTCTCTACCTACACTGTCAGGGGCTGCTAAAACTATACTTCCTTTACCCTGCTCTACCTCAGTGTTGCACTGTAGGCAGTGTGTACAATCACCCAGAGTTCTGCTGCTGTGTTGCATCTGGACATCCAGAAAGCAGTTAAAACAGTGATAGACACTGCTTGCTTCCTTCCTTCTCTAGGGATGTTAATAACACTTTCTCTGTTCTGTATTAAATCATTTTCCCTCACCCTCCTGCTCAGTAGGTAAAGGGCAGAGACTTGGATAAAGCAAAGGTACTTAACTTTTGTCTTGGTTTACATTGTTTTTATTTTAAAGATGTATGTCTAATGTGTGCAGTAAACAACTTCACATGCAGTTTGAAATTGGCATATGTATGTTTATATAAACCTAATCACTCAACCAGATATAAATATATATACATATGTGTACGTAAAGGACACATATGTGATCTTTTTTAAAATGCCTAAATGCTTGCAAATCTCCTGTTCAGTAAGTGTTGCCCTTCTTAAAAAGCAGGTGTCCCAAACACAGTCTTTGGTGTCATCATGGCTGTTTTGATGCATTTTGTGTATTTTGCCTTCTCAGTATGTTCAGTGTCTCACAAAGCAAATGTTAGCTCTCCAGTCTTGTCTAGTACCTGGTGACTGCTGACTGCAAAAACTTAATAATGAAAATTCTCCTTTCAGAGCATCAGCAACAGTTTGTATTTATATAACAAATAATTGAAGACTCTACCTTTAAAGATTTACACTGGCTACAATGTTCCATAGAAGAGGTCATCGCTCTCATGCTGTTTGGAAGTGCTCAGCCTTGAGTCTTGTAAGGTGAGTAGGAAAACATACCCTTAAACTCATTTGAGATCCTGATCCAATACCAAAGACAAGCTGAAAACTGCACTTGTACAAAGACATGCAAATATTCTGGATGAAACTGAGCTGAATTAAATTATTTTACTCAAAAATCCACCTAATTGCCACCTTCTTTTCACTGGTCCAGGTCCAATTCATACCTTGTGTAGTTTCATCTACTTCAGCCAAATTCCCTCTGCTCCAAGCTGAACGTGTGGAGAAATCAGAACAGAGCACAGCTGCATCCTCTGGTAAGGGCAATACTCATCCTGTCTTAATGGGAGCCTGGGAATCATTTCCAGGAGGTGAGGCTGCCAATGCAGACACCCACAGTCTACATCTTCCCATATTCTTTCTGTTCCAGCTCAACAGAAGTTGTCACAGTCCAGCTTTTCCTTAAAAGCTTGCAACCAGCCAGTTCCATATGCATCATCTCTTCCTGACTCAAACAGGCAGCCTGACCTCTGCTATTAGCAATCACAGAGCTTCTGTGGAGTGCTTTACCCTGAATCAGAAGATAGCAGTTTTTGTGATCAGAAACATCGGGGTCTTGCTCTTTCCTCTGACCCCAGACGGGATGGGATGTGGGAAGGTTATGGATACAGTTTAATGGAAGCTACCAGAAATTTTAAAATATTACCTACTTAGGTATCAAAAACTCACTTCATAAATTTAGGACCCTTTCCTTCTCACCTTTCTCATGTTAACGACAAAATAACAAACTCACAAAGTTGCCCAAAAACTTACAAACCAAATGGATCCAGAAAACCCCAACCCCACTTTGTACACTGCCTAAATGTGACCAGCTACTCACAACACAACCGTTTCCTTCACCTTTACTCACATTCAGCAACACCTACCCTAATGAGACCCCATGGAAAAGTCAATCTCCATGTGAGACTCGAAGGATCAGAGTCCAAGCAGCAAAACATATTTAAATGGGCTAAGTTAATCTTCAGGTTAATTAATGCCATTCTAGGTTTATTCTAGCAATATTTCATTCTAGTTCATCCTAGTACTATTCTATTTCCCCTAAGAACCTTAATATTTTTGGGTTATTTTTATTACGGAATTTCAGTCTCCCTGTGGCCTGGTATTAATTACTTTGATAGAGTTAAGGCTTAATTTACACCGGTGGCTACTTTTTGTGAGCATAAACACTAGAACATTTGATAAAATTAAAACTGTCATTGCCTCATGAGCTGGTAAGATTTAACAAGTACAAACAATATTGCCAAAGAGAATTAAATCATTTTTTTTCTATTTCATTTAATGAAGCGATGCCTTTATCTGTAGGTTTTTACCTAATTTCCTTTTTCTTTTCCTTTTTTTAAACTTTTAGCATATTTTTAAATGCAACTGCAGACCCTCCTAAGTGTTAAAAACCACAAGGATAAACCCAGGAAGCACTCCAGATACATCTCCAGTAGCATAAGACCCGTTCCTCCCACCCCAATCCCCTCATAATTGGTTTTGATGTTCAATATAAGGGATAAATGAGTTCCCCTCTCCTGCTTGCTCACAGTATGCCACAAAACCCTGAAAGGGTTAATTGGCATTTTAAGAAAAGGTAATTGTAAAGCATATCTGCTGGGGTTATCCCCAGAATTGGGGGGGTGGTGCATAGGTCTCCCACCCACTGGAGCATCTCACATCTTGAAGAGCATGCTGAAGACAAAAGCAGTCCTACTGCTGTTTCTTGATTTTCACTTTCAGCTCTAACTGCTAACCCCCAACGTGCTCTTTTGAGTTTACTACATCAAGCTAGTACTTACAGCAGAGTATATGTACTGCGTCTTGACTGTAAAATTATACTGACATTGTAAGCATAAATATAAATCTCCGTGTGTGTGTTTGAATCATACATAATTTACTGCTGGATTTATTCATTGCAGAGGAGCACACTGACTGGAGTGGGTGCTCTAAGAAAAATTGGATGGAGAGACTGGCTATACTTTTATATTTTTTAAATAAACCAAACATTTCACTGAGTGAAATATATAACCTGACATATAAAAAGAAATGTGGTTTTAAGTAAGTGAGAAGTCGAACTGAATCGGAGCGAGGTCATGGCTGGTCATTTTCTTACTATATCAAACTCTCTGCCACTTGTTTGTAGATGCTTGTAACATTTTATCCTCTGAAAAATATATATTTCATTTCCATTTTGCCAATTGGAACTTTTTCCAGGATGTTCTTCTAATGCATTCCAGTGAGTAAAGAAAAGTCATACACACTCGAGCACAAAGGAAACACTTCCAGCTTGGGGCTGACAAATACCCAAGAGTTAACACCAATTCGGGGGGTTTATTCAAGGAGTGTTTTTCTGGGTACAGGAGTTGATTTCCATATTACTTTGCTTTGGCGCTTGGCTTTGGGCATTCCAGTTTACAAGGGGCAGAGTTCCTGTGAGTGTCTTTTTATAGTGTCACCCATCACAGTGTAAAATATGGGGTGGCTTCATGCCTTTAGCCTCAACTTCATTAAACTCTACCATCAGCAATTCTGCCCCTCCTGCCCTGTTCCTCCTCAGATTATGCCCAAAAGGTGCAAACTATAAAAATGCTCATTGTGAGGAGGATGGCAGAATGTGATTCCAAGTATTTTCTGCTCATGTTTTAGATTAAATTCGCCACCTTGAAGAAAACTTTCTATGAAATCCATAGAACTATTTGTATAGGCATATGGAAGTGAAGGAAGGTTGCATACCTCTTCATTAAATCTTTAGCATCAGTTTCATTTTAAAAATCTCCAAAACCATTCCAGCCCTCTCTTCTAATCTCTATCTTGTATCTTCCCTCTTTCTGAAACCACCCCACCCCTCAGCAATAGCTCTAATTTAAAGAAAGCACCACAGCTTGGTTTATTTCTTTAAAATCAGCTGTGCTGTTGATTGCATTGTATCGCATCCTGCAACACCTTTACAGCTGGACAATTTTTAATCCAGTGTTTTTCAGAGTGGAGCTCTACTCAGCTAACCAAGAGGTTGGTCTTCCTCATTCCACATCATCATGTGAACATAGAGGGAAGCATGGCTATGGCTCTAATAATTTCTACATTACATAACATAATCAAAAAGCCTCATTTGCTAAAGCACTTAGAGAGCATAAGGGTTTTTTCCTACATGCAGATGAAAGTTACAACTGACTCTGAAATTTCCTGGCCAGTGATGTTTTTATTTGTATATACTGGTTGCAAAACACCTCTCCCAAGTAGGAAACTCATGGAAATGCTGAGTCTGGCAACTCTTGGACAGCATAAGCATTTGTTTTGTCACATATTAAAGGCCAACAACATTTTTCAGAATATTGACCTTTTTTTTCCTAGACCCACGTTAATATTTAAGAGGAAGCTTGTGCCTCTATATTTCTGAGTAGCAGCTGAGGGAGCTGGGGAAGCTTAACCTGGAGAAAAGGAGGCTCAGGGGGAATCTTCTCACTCTGTACAACTCCCTGAAAGGAGGGTGGGGGTCAGGCTCTGCTCCCACATAGCAAGTGACAGGATGAGCAGAAATGACCTCAAGTTGTGCTGGAAGAGGTTCAGATTAGACATTATGAAAAATATCTTCACCAAAAGAGTCGTCAAGCACTGGCACAGGCTGCCCTGGGCAGTGGTGGAGTCAGAATCCTTAGAGGTATTTAACAGATGTGCAGACATGGCACTTCAGGCCGTGGTTTACTGGTGGGCTTGGCAGTCCTGGTTAACAATTGGACTTAATGATCTTCAAGCCTTTTCCAGCCTAAACAAATCTATGATTCTACAACTCTAAGTACAAATTAGCTGCATGCACCTTCAGTAGATATTTCCTCCAATATACCTCTTTAATGGGGCATTCACTCAAGAGTCCCAGTGAAATTCTTGTCATTGTTGAGCTCGTCTCTTAGATCCTTTCCTATTTGCTTTCTGCATTTTCACTTCTTCGTGAAGATGCTTAATGCAGTATAATTGAAACAATTTTATTGTCTCCAGCCATCCATTCTACTGTTTCAGTGGCAGAAAATACTGGTCAATTTGACAAGTTAATATGACTTTAGTGGTCATTTGAACTCCTTTAAGCCACTGGGTGCTAAAATTACTTGTCAGATTCCTACACCTGCAAACTGAATGTAACTTGTCCATGAGAAAAGGAGGGGAAAATTATTTTCCACCAGAAACCTTTCCTGAAAGTAGCAATTGCAGTTTTTACTAATTGATGGGGCATTGACTCTTCCTACAGCAGTCCTGAACCACCTGAGAGCAATATTTGATACTCCTAACTGAAACTCTTAATGATACCTTCAAACTACCTTCTATTTTTCCCATCGGGCTGGATCATTAAAGACACAGCCATTTCAACTCTTCCTTTGGTATAGATAATTTTTGGTAATCTAATTTATCTACTAACTGGATAACTATTGTTTGACATCCAGTTCAAGTTTACATTTGAGCTTACTGTTCTGACCATATAACTCCACGTAGATATGTGCAGTTAATATTGGAGCAGCTGCCAAAAGAAAGAAAACATTTCTTCCTCCCACCCCGCCTCTATTAACGCACCTAATTTGCTTCAGATTTAGTAGCAGCAGGTAGAATCAAACCAAAAGGTCAAGTTTGGAGTTTGGTTTGGGTTTTTAGTTTTGTTTCTGTGTATATCAACACCATCGGCGATATCTTTTCATGATCTCTCAAACCACCACCCAAACGAATTATCAGGTAACTACAGGAATTACATAAAGGACTTGATCCTATATCCCTAGAATTCAATGGCATTCCAATTAAATCAGCTAGACTGTACCATATTTTTGCCTTAGCTCTGTTTTTTTTAGGTTATATGTTACTCTATATAGCTTAGACCATACGTTCTCCTAACATCAATAATGGTTTCCATTGACTCACAGCCACGGTACCAGAGAGGTACCGCTGTGAGCTCCTGCCAAGAGGTCACCCTGGAAAGTTTCTGACAGATCAATGGGAGCTTTATGGACTGATTTTCTTCCTTTCAGGAATAAATGCAAACAGTGTTACTGCCTGGACACTTCTGCACCAAGACTAATTCATCAGTGTGCTGAGAAATTCCATTCTGGTCCATCCTATTGCAGTCTTTCCCTTCAACTTCTTACATTTCGGTTCCTTTTCTTTAAAAAACTCTTCAGTGGGAGAGCACAGGTACTGGTAACCTAACACAGGTTTCTTTGTGTCATTCACACAGTGCAAGTCACTTTTCAAACCATGTGAGCTTGCTAATTTTAACGAGATCCACATAACAAAGCATCCCACTTCGGAAACGTCCCACCTTAGTGTCTTTAAATATAAACTTCAAGAACACATTTAGTAACACTATAATCTTGTTATAGGGATAATACTCTTTTTTTAAAACAGTGATTAGCAGACTCTGCTAAATAACAGCAGCAATTTTTCCTTACAATGCCACCAAAATTACTGCTCTGGAAAAAGGCTAGATGTCAGAAAAGGTAAGCTAGCTGCTTTTCCTAAAAAACATGCATCTTAATTCTTCTGCTAGCGCGGTTTCCTACAGATTTCTGTCCTTTAGCCCTTGCTCCTCTATCTCCTCACCATACGCTCCATTCAGGAAGCACAAGGAGATGCTGCAGCCTGCCAGCTGTTCCCAAAGCCAGTGTGGAAGGGTTGAGTCCTGCCCACCTTCCCCACGGTGGGGGCACTCCTTTGGCTTTCTCTCCTCCACCAATTTTAACCAAACTTATAAGAACTTAATTATCGCCGACATTTCTGCCCTTCTGTCAGATACAGTTGAGAAAAGCAACCGCACTAGGAGGGGACTGACAGGTAAAGCAAATGATTATGTAAAACCCCATTTTTGTACGTCCACAGCCCAAAGGATGCCATAAAAATCTTTGGAATGTCTGAAGCCCTGTGTTAGAAATACTGCGAGCTACATGATATGAGTTAATGCTTCATTTGTATACGGGTGTGTATTTAAAGATAATTAATATTAGCTGTGACTTTTGAGACTGGTATTAACACAGCCTCCTTTTGTAGTGCCTACAGTTTTGTAAATGCAAATAATTTTTAGTTCAGTTTTGCATTTTTAATTATAAGCAGAGTTTCTTTGGTATTTAACTGCCTAACCATGACTCAGGATAGGCACAGACATTCATGGTATTAATTGTGACTAGGATTTGCAGGTGTAATGAAATCAAAGTGCCTTTTTTTTTTTTTTAAATTAACCCTCACGCGAATCTTGAACAGAAGTACTTGAGATGTTTGGGCCCAGATTTATTTTTTAAAGCTTTGACCAAGAGATTTCTCTTAGTTGAACCAAGGTAGTGTATGTAATATTAATACAAGCTCACACTGTTCTGAGCGTTTACTGTATAGTATTGGATGGGAGGAGATATACTGTGATATTAAAAAAAACATTATTTCGAGGTAGGCATGCCAAAAGCAGTTCTGTGGAACAGAAGGTGGCCTAATTATTAAAAGAAATGGCTTCCATCTCTGTGATGGTCTGACTGTTTGTGGATAAAATCCTACAACTGTGAAAGGCCTCATGCACTGCAAAAAAAAAAAAAAAAAAAGAAAGAAAGAAAAAAAAGAAAAGAGAGAGAGGAAAAAAATCAAAGTGTTCAGCAGCCATACATCAGAGAGACTATACAAGAAGGGTATCGTATTTTTAGAGACCCCAGAATTCCTCAGCAAAGTAGTAGTTAGTACCAGGTCTACATCAAAAGAAAACAACATTCTGTGTCATCACTGGCCTCCTCTGTGATGTTTTGCCCTCAGCTTCATAATACTCAAAAAGTCATGGTTGAAAAAGACAGACTGTCCCTTTAAAATTAGATCATCCCTTTTATTAATATGCAGAATGAGTTGTCAATTGACCAAGCAACAAATGTACATCCTCATATCCTCATTTTCACTTCTATCTATGAATATTTTAAAACCCTAATGTGTGCTTGGCCATTTGGGTTTTAAGCAAAGACTTATCACAGTGTAAAACCCCTCATTTTTATCCCTTAGCTGAGGGCTTCTTTTTCCCTTTTCCAGGGTGTCATTAAAAATCTGATGCCAAGAGCTGGGACTTGGCAGGGTTTGCGATATAATTTGCAATCTGCAGTGTTTGCTGGCTAGCCCCCACCTGCCCCCCTCTTTTTTTTTTCCCTTTTTTTTTCCCTTTTTTTTTTT
>VYXD01016583.1:1808-74550 GCA_013397195.1 Hylia prasina | reverse complement strand
TTTTTTTTTTTTTAACCAGCCTGCCTGCTAGAGTCAATAGGGGGCATCCCTCATCTGTCTAAAAGAAAAATAGCAGCATACTAATTAGAATTCTATTTGCCAGAAGCCTCGGAGTTGCTGTGCTTATAGATTTCAAGCTTCTTTTGTTTGAATTAAATTGCCAACTTTTCCCCCCCCTCCTCCCTTCCCTTCTTTGCACTAGGCATGAGAGAGCGGGTGCCTTATTTGATTGAAAGAGGGGTAGGGGGATGGGGAAAAGGAAAGCCTTAGCTATGGAAATGCTGAGGAAATGTCAGGGTTGTGTTTAAAAATGCCTGGTATGCTTTTCAATGCCTGACTCCTGTCTTTCTCGCAGGGTTGTGGAGGGAAGGAAAGGGGGCCTGGCATTAAGCACAGGCACTCTGCCCCTTCTCCCTGACACTGAAATTCTGGGGGAGAGCCTGACATGCTTTTCCCCAGCTCAAAGCCAGATGGTTCAAGCTTGGATAAAACCTTGGGATGAGATCACAAAGCTTGTTCATAACAGAACACACAACATCTCTGTTTTTCTGTTAATACCTCCTTTTGTACACGTTGTGTGGGGTGAGGGAGGGGCCAGGGCATATGTCATAAATCCAAAGGAAAATGTCATATTTAACATTAATTTGTTTTCATAACCCCGTGAAAGAATTCAAGCTCGCCCCATTAAAATGTCATAATTAACCGCCAAGAAGTTTTATTACAAATAATTTTTTAATTTCACGAACAACTAACCGAAAGGCACAACGTAAAGTTTTTCACTGCCCTTACTCATCTGAACATATACATCATTTCGTTGGGGCTTTTTTTTAACGTGCAAAGAAGAGTTTCACAGCGCTTCAAGCACGGCCACATTTATGCAACTTCCCAAGTTTAGGTGATTAAAGAATATGAAGGCTGAGCTCGGTTTCCATCGCCGGGAATTCTGCCCATGCACAATACAGCCATTGACTCCAGCCATTGACAGTCAAGTCTCATGCACTGATTCACAACCGGGGATAAGCGAATCGAGGGGACAGAATAATGCACTCGATGATCTTCATATTCCTCATAACAACGGAATGCCCGCGAAGGAATAAGAATTCCTTTCAAATGCATTAATCAGTCAAATTTACTTGACATTTTCATGGATTTGCTTTCTCCTTACGAATTCTTAACAGAGCTCACCTAGAGCTGTGATGGGCGCTCTTGGATAGCAGTGCTGCTGTTCCCTAACCAGACAATGTTATATTCCTTACTTGACTTCTGGCATAAATACTGCATTAATACTTGCAATAAGGCATATTTAGAATTTTTTTACATATCACCTTAAAAGCTTCCTTTCCTTGCTACTCATTCACCCCAATGCAATTTTGTTTCATAAACGTCCACGAAACAACATTATTTTTGACACGAGTATAAACATGAGAAAAGGAAATTAAGGCTAATTCCAAGTTGGGGTTGTTTGTCTGACAGTATTTAAAACTAGTAATTTATAATGCAAGCGCTTCTTCTCTTCCTTAAAAATTTGACCCTCGAATTTGGTTTAAAAATAATACGGAGATATGCCATCATGTTTGACAAATACGGTGCTATTTTTTTCCTTTTAAACTGGGAAATCTTTAAGAATGAATCATGCTGTATGGAATTCGGGATCATGCCTGAAATACTAGCTTTTCCTTTTAAAAAAAATCATATCTACTTTATTATAGTACATTTGATTTCAGCTTAGTAGATGCTGCGATTATTTTTGCACACTCCTTCAAAATAAATTTCCTGAAAAAACCCCACAGAACTAAAGTACCAGCTAACCATTGCATTTTTATGTATTCATTAAAGATAAGATCTGAAAGGAAAGAGGGAAAATACGGACATTAGTAACTCTTACATACACTCCTCGGTGCTATTATATTTTAATTAGCACAGTTTGCAGGCTGTAACCTTTCCTAGGCCTACATGATGCATGAATATTTTATTTGCATTACTATAAAGTAAAAATAATTTGATTATCATTCGTACTATTTATGATTACATGTTTCTAGACACGCATAGTCTCTATTCATAGAGGACTTTAACATTCTTAAATAGCATAGAGCTCTGACAAGCAAAGTATTGATGTTTACAGTATCATGCAAACCCTGAAGCCAACCACGCTCACATCCCTTTGAATTACTTTTCCAATTCGAAGCCTCTAAGAACCCAGTCCTCCTTTATCTCCTCTCGTTATAAAAAGTGGCAGGAGGCAGAGTGGCAGAATGACCCACAAGATGGCACCTGTCACCAGTGGGATTTCTTCTGCCTTCTGCAGGCCAAATTTTGTTTGAACTCACTATGGCCTCTGTCATATCCTCATTTTCCCTTCCACTCTTGCCTCTCCTCCTTAATCCCCTTCGTGCAGGCTCAGGCTCTGTTTACCCAGCTTCCGAAACCCTTTTTCTGCAAGAAGCCAAAGTAAAACTTTATTGAAAGAGGGGCTCAGGATTAAGAGGCAAAGCCCGGCGAGGAGGAAGCCAACCACAGCACCTGCTGCCTTTGCCTAAAGACAGTTCTTGATATCCACCATTACCAGGCTCATTCTTATAGATGGGCATCTGAAATACATGATTACTTTAGGTCTCAAAGGTGAGGGAGCTGATTAGCTCTCTAATGAAGCCTTTTGTTATTACTTACAGACAAAGTACATCACACAGATGGAACGTACCAGAAGACCGCTTCCTTATGTCGGGCCAGACATATTTTAACTGGTAAGATCATCCAGAGCAATGAGGTGAAGCGGTTGCTATAAATACAGAATCAGTGGAATTTTTTAAAAACAGATTAAAGGCAGTGACAGAAAACAACAAACAACCACCGTAAGACCATTATGCCTAAAGTCCCATAGATGAAACTGGTAATTTCATCTGCTGCATGAGTCATGCTGTACTTTGTCCAAAATTACATGGGGTAGCATTAACTATCTGCCTAATAACAGAGTTTTAGTTGCCTATTAATAGAGGTATGGCCAGTCCATAAAGATGATGCTGATGGACATCCTTCTCTTTGACTACAGAAAGGGCAAAACCAAAATGCTCTTACAGAAACACAATGCACAGAGAAAACCCCTCAAGCTGCAGGTCATTGCATCACTTCATTTCACCAAATGCAACAGAGAATTGTTCTTCCACACAAAATAAGCCAGCAGATCACAGGGACCTGGATCACACAGAGCCTGGAGCAGCAAGCAGCTCTTCCTTTGGGGAATGCCACACTGGCAGTTGGATTCTGCCTTTAATGACTTCGTCACTTGGAACAGGAAAACATCTTACAACCCGTTCCTCTTCATTCTCATTCCTCCTTTTATCAACTTCAAAAATTCACCTAATTACCCCAAAGCATAAACAGGGTCTGTGAGTAGCCACCAGCAAGGGCAGGAAGGGTTCACAGTTTTCCTTTTCCTAATGAAAGATGGCACAAGCCTTGAGTCTTACCTAGGGAAACATCTGAAGTCATTAAGAATCTCATAGTTTCATCAAACCTAGTGAGGAAAGTCTTGTCTACATTTAGGCAAGACAAATATACCTTTATACCAAATATATCTTTATACTAAGACAGAAGTATTTAAAACAGTGCAGCTACATGTAGACAGTAGTTAATCATAGTGTTAAAAATAACTATTGCTATTATGAAACCTTTAAAATATTAACATCACCCCAATAATTAAGGGTATCCTTTCAATGACTGTCTACTATTAACACAAAGAGCAGATTGCATTTCTGTAGCCCATAAGTTGCTTTTGCTACAAACACCAGAAATAATTCTCACCTCTCAAGATAAACAATCAGGCCATAAATATATGTTGTACTGAAATTCATCAAAACCTGGGTATCAATACAGTTCCCAAGATGCCACCTTCATTTCAGTGCCTCCTCCATAAGCAGCTGAGGGATAATCTCAGGGTGTTTGCAGAAAAACAAGGAAAAAAACAAAAACCCCCAAAATCCCAAAACATCAATAGTCTCCATTTGAATTGGAGAAGGTGGACTAATAAAACTGAAGTGGGTTTATGAATCCTGCCAATTTTCCTTGAGTTTTTGGGGAGGGGGGATTTGTTTTGACCTTTTTGATTTTTCATTTTGGAGTGACTTTTATTTCAGGCTTTTTCTGGTAAATTATGAAATCAAGCAAGTCCAACCCAGAATGAACCATTTTGATCAATCTGAAAGGCAGCTTTTTTTGAGACTTTTCTTCTGCCAAGAATTTGAAAATGTCACATTTCATTCCAGGATGAACAGAAGCCAGATTTCGAACTCTCCAAATCCTTTGCGAAACAAAATTTCTGTCTCTTTCACAGCTCCAAAATTAATTTTTTCCCTCAAAGGCTGCAGGATGGCTTAAGATAGTGGTCAGCAATTACAGATAACACGTGGGTGGATTTTAATGGCATTAGCATGGCAGGGGCAAGGGTGGGATGGTGAAGTCGGAGCATCTTGAGGGAAGGCTGGAGCACGAACTCCTGGCTCCCAGTGAATCCCAAGCTCAGGCTCCAGTGCCTCTCCTCAAAGCAGGATATAGACGCCGGAGCGAACGCCAGCATTTCCTAGCTCTCCCACTGAGTTTCTATCAATATTCTTAAACTTTAAAAAAGAAAAATACAATCTGGTGTAACAGCCCTAGGAGACTGCTGACTACTGCTACAAGAAACTCTCTACAACTGGAACCTGTAGTGGGATATAAATCCAAGGGCTGACCTGTAGCTTTTCACCCAGCCCAGGAAGCTATTAAATTCTTGCTGATTTAAGTTACTCTCCAGTAATGTGCCATTTCTTGAGAGGAAAAGAAAAAAACCTCCCAATGTCCCTTCAAAGGGCAGTTACCTAAGGATTGTGATTTTTGCCTCAGAACTATTTAGGAAAACTTGGAAGTCGTGAGGCCAAGGCTGCAGTGGCATCAAGGCATCACACTTGTTCTTGTGGCTCTGCACAGGAACATCTCACCCTGCCATGGACCTCTGGAATTATTCTGGCATAGGCAACAGCACCGCTCAGGTGAAAATACTCTCATAAAGGTCACACAACCACCAAGTCAGGCATGTAAAAGCCATGACTGCCTTTTTTTTACTGGATGTATTCCACAGACATCCAAGCAGGCCCAAACCATTCTTTCTCCTCAGTGGACCAACACCACCTCACCATGGGATGGCTCCTTTCCATCCACACCATGGGTTCTGGGGCCTGCAGAGAGCACAAAGCTCCCTGATGGGCTTTGCACCAGTTGCCTGTACTTTACAGTAAAACACGATAAATTCTTTGCATGTCAAGGACAGATATCATTCATGCTTTTTTTATCACTGTTGTTTCACAGCTCTATTGCTTCTGCCACTTTTAACTTCCATCCTGCTCCCTGGGAGTCATATTTAAGGTCAATCAGTACACATTAGTTCCTGCCCAGAGTAAAAATTTCCCCCTTACATTGAAAATGACAGGCCTGTAAAACAAAACATGAATAAAAAAAGCCATTCATTATTTATAAAAAAGCAGAATGGCAGGGATGTCTTTTCTTGCATTACACAAATCCAGTATGAAAACTCTAACCTGTATATTATTATAAAAGCTCTGTCCCCTGTAATAGCTCTTTGTTTTTGTAATTATTTTAGGCTTTCTACTCAGGAGGAATAAAAAGAGCTTATATTTTCCCAGCACTCTGATGAAATAACTTTGAAATCATGCCTTGTAGTTTTCTTTAGTATAATTAATCTCAAGATGTCACTCCCCCCACCCATTATGATAGTCTCATTGGAGTGGGTTGTGGGGGGACAGTCAGGAGAAGGCTATTTTGGTTTTTTGGTTTTCAGCCCAGTTAACCACTCTTTCTCCACAACTACATCACAAAAATCAAACAAAACCTGCAAGAGATAATCCCCCACCAATAAATTTATCAAGAGTGAATTTTCTGCAGGCTTGCTAAACTGTCATAAAGGGGAGGAGGTAGAGATCAAATATACTGTTGAGTAAGGAAACAGAGAGCACAAACTTTGTCCTCAGCTCGGGGACAATGATGCTCAAAGATTAACCCACCCTCTCAATTAACACCTCACATGAAAATCCCAGCAAGGTCATGGGATCTGTGCTGCAACTCGGTCAATCAGCACTGCCTGCCTCCATACAAACCAAGATCGAATGCAGAATTAACACTGGTCCCCCAAGCCCTCGCTCACAGACTCACGTCAGATTAAGCCCTTGCATGGAGGAGATATGAAAAGCATTTCTAATTAGGGTCTGAGGTTACTGGTTAAAATGCAGTCGAGCAGTCTACCAACCATTCTTCTCCCTCTTTTTTTTTTATAATTTTAATTAAACTCAGATACTATTTAATTCCTACCTGCATATATTTAGTACTACTTGAATGCAAACCTGATAAAGAATACTCCTGATCCCCACTTAGCTGCCACAAGCACTTATTAAAAGGAGGGTGACTGTCTTCAAGATCTTCCATGGGTCCCTTTGCAATAATTACTTTTTCTATCAAATGAAAAGCATAATATTTTCCTGTAAATAGATTTTTTTTTCCTTGTGAAACCTTGACTTCCCTACTCTTGTGACAAAATTATAATTATAACCTCAGTGTAGTGGTTAGTTACTGTCATTCCAGTCCATGAGGAGACTTTTATGCTCTGCTCTTCTTATTCCATTACTCATAGGATTCTTCAGGCGTACACTTGAGGACACTTTGCACCCCTTTATTGTCACAGGAGCACTGCTGTACACCCTGTGTTTTGAGGAATGGGAGAGAGGGGATTTAGCACCAGTTGGATCCTGTTAAATTATTTGTAATTCTAGGCCACTCCACAACATTTCTGCCATTGTGTGATTAGCAATCTAGATCTCTCCATAACAATTTTTAATATCTACCATGACCCTGGAAGCCTGAGTGCTACATCTACAGCATACTAAAGCCTTGTGACTCCAAATTATGGCCCTGAATAATTCAGGAATTGTAACGGCAGCTCAGTACTTATTAAAGCACTGGGAAAACTTTGGGATTCTCATATCTACAGGCTCTTCATTATTATTCTGATTATAAAGATGTTTTAATATATGCTGTTGCTATTCTTACACATTACCACAATACCATTTGTGAGGAATCCATAAGTGATTCAAGTCCTGTATTAAGCAGCTACACCTCAGAGTATCAAGGGATGCAGTAAAATGAAGTTTTGTTTCTTTTCTGGGAAGATGGGAATTATCTAATAATCTATACATTAAATTTTAAAATCCCAAATTGTACCTTAGACATCATAACAAAAATCTGGCACTGAACTTATTTAAGCAAAACAAAATCATGTATATACAGAACAAGTCAGTTTTTTCCCTGATAAGACTCAATACCACAAATAGGGACAAAATTAAGTCTAAATAGTTTAATAACATATTAAACACATTCTGTCTTCTGCGCTAATCCCAAATAAGCGGCTCTAATAAGCCTTAGTGACAAGGAGGATCTAATGAAGAGTTGAATTTTTCATAGAGGTTTTATTAGGTTCATCAGCCTCCTCCAAAGTCCAGGCCTTCAGTCATGACAGCTCTGAAATCTGGAAGAGATTATCTTCAATTTGCTGAGAATAAACATCTCATTTCCACAAGGAAAATTCCATTTGATGACAAAATTTGTCTGTGTCTAAAATTTTGAAACCCTGCCACTGGATGTCATACTTGAGTAGCTCTGGGTAAATATAAAAAATATCAAGAGTATCAACAATATGAAAAAAATCCATGAGGCATTTCAGTGCAAGAGTAATATATAGCACAGAAAGCATCCAAAATAGCATTTTGGCAAGTTTTATTAATTTACCCAAGCTGTTGAAAAAACTTCATTACTTCCTGGACAGTCAGGCACCCAGACTTCTGTATTACTGTCCTCATCTGACTGCTTCACACTGACAATGACTTGGCTAATGGTTTACCAGAGGAGATATCCCACACTATTAAAAGGAGTCCTCTAAATTAATTTATAACTCAAAGCTTCCTCTTCCCAAAACCTTGTGAAATATCAGTTGTGTTGAGGGGGAAAGTAGCTTTAGCCTGTCTCACTAAATAAAACCACTAAAGTGGGTCAAAGCAAAAAATGAAATCCTCGTGTGATCACTGCTTATGTTCTTGGGTTTAAAACAGGTGATAAGGTTTTATTTACAACCACACTCATAATATCTGGCATGGAGCAGATAATAAGGTTTTATTATTGCTACTTACTTCTGAAAGAAATTACTTTCCGTGTGCGTAAAGCTGTACATTAGAGGAGCTTTATTCTGGGTAGGAAATCTGACTTTCCAGGAAAAGGAGGGCAAAAAGTTCCACTATGTTATACTTTAATGGGTGAGAGGTGAAAACTGGCTGCCTGAACCCCCCTTCATGGAAAAACAGGCACTGGACTTCCCTGTGTGGGTGCCTCAGTGCTCTGCAGCACAGCAAGAAAGGGGTCACATCCCCACAATTGGCCAGAATACCAGAATTCTGACCTGAAATTGGCGTTAGGATGGCAGCCGTGCACACAGAGGGAAACAACTCTGGCATCTTTGGGTTTTCCTTCGTTCCAATTTATGAATAAGCAAATGAAAATGCCTGGTCTGTACGTCTATCAGCTGCTCCCAGGAAAGTGATATTACCACTCTTGCCTGCCACACCAGTGGAACAAGCTTCTCAACATTGACAGGAATTGTAGAGAACTCTCTTCTGTCCATCCCAAACAATTTAATTTTTAGGAAACATCTTCCCCTATCCTCCACACATATAACCTGGTTTGGTGGTTGAGGGCTGGTTTTGTTGGGGGGGGGGGGGTTTTTTGGTTTGGTTTTTTTGTTTGTTTGTTTTGTTGGGTTGGTTTTTTTTACACTAAAGTTTAGTAACTTCATTACTTAATTATCTTTTAAGCTTCAGAAGGTGTGGAGGTGTTTTGGAATAAAACTACATTAAAGGTTCTTCAAGAAATTACTAAAAAACTGACTGCAAACTATTTCTTTTGGTACTGTTTAAATGCAACAGTTAAAAGAAATATTGAAAATTTTGCAAAAACAGCTTTAAAAAGAGGAAAAACAAATTCTGGTCCACTCTCACAGTGAAATCATCTCCAATGATTTTCTGTTCCTGAAAGATACCACAAAATCCACTCAATATTGCAAAGCAAGGCAACAGGAGCAGGCAGCACAATGAGCATCCTAGAGAACTCCTCAAAATCCTACAGGATTAAGGATACAGGCATCATAGTGGGATCTGTTTTAGTTCTAGAGCATTTACTTTTAGAGTAAGTATGTCCTGATCTGAAACAGATGGAGACAGTAGCTTGCTACAGGAAAATGATGACACTATTTTCAAATAATGGCAAAAAACCTTAAACCTGCAAAACTCTATTACAGACAGGCAAAGAGTAAATGGGGAATTAATCATGACAGAAACAAACCAAAAAAAACACCTTCCTGACAAAAGATTTTGCAAACTTAAATGCACCATCACTTTTAATAAGATGTGCTTTGTCACTATTGTCTATCCTCAAATTACACCTGCCCCTTGCTCATACTAATTCAGTTTAGCATGCAAAGGCCAGTGCTTGCCCCTATTAGAAGAGCTCATTTTTAGGCTACCAGAAAAAAAAATTGGTAGCTAAAAGAGCAAAAAACTTTAGAACACATTGTTCTTTTCTAAAGCTCATCTCTCCCATTCATCTAACTAGTACTCTTTTCATTTAATCTACTCAGGTAAAAATAACCATTAAATATCACCTAAGTATCACTTAAATTCTATTTTGGGGATTTATGACTAGGATTAGCTTTGTGTCAGCTTTGTGTCACCTCTTAGTACAGGGTTGAATGACAGAAATTCATTTAACCACAGTTTGAATCCCATTTCTTCCATACCTCTGGATTCACGTATATTTTTCTTTCTAACATGTATTGATCTTGGAAACCCAAAGCCACTTTTTAACACTTTATTAAACACAATATATACAAAGTAACATATTGAAAGTATAATGATGAGGCCATTGGTAATACAATAATGATAGTCAAAGCTCTATCAAATATGTAATAAATATTTTAATTATATACCTCATATCTGTGCCCCACTGTGAAAAATAACCAGGCCTAGCAATTTTCATGGACGATGACAAGATTACTATTACTAATGGTCTGAGGTACAAGTGTTTATTTTTAACATTATTAACGGTACTAATTATGATGAATACGATTATTTAGAGTCATTATGTGGTAGAAGAGTTTGATGATTCACTCAGGTGCCTAGAATTTAACACTCTCCATCTACCATCTATGGAAATTAATGACATAGCTTAACTCTGTTGTTATTGTACTCACTGCCAAGAAAATTGCTTTTAAAGAAGAAAAAAGCAGAAGATCACCCAAGTGTGCTGCCCATTCCTTTATTACCCTGCAAATGTTCATGTTTGCAAATCAGTAAGAAAGCCTGATAATAAGATGCTTCACACTGGAAAAAATGACACAGTGACTTTTACAGATGAAGGGACAGGTTCCACAAGCCTTCTGCACAGAAGTATTATTTTCATTATTGTAGGGCTTGGAATTGGAGCCCTTGGGCTAGGTACCAGATATCCAAAAAAGCTTATATAGGCATGACAGACAAAGGAATATTTTGTAAAGCCCATTTCACAGATGGAAGCTTACACCACAAAAATCTGAGGCCTAAGACCATCTAGTTTGTATCACTCAGAGCATCTTCATGGCCTCTCACCTGTCAAGAGGGCACGCTTCACCTCCTGCACAGTCTGTGCACCTCAGCATCTTCACAGCTATTTCATACATGGTGACGTGGCTGATGGATTTGGGCAGACAAGGTGCCACAGGAGCTCAAGGACATGCTGCAGCTGTGCTGGCAGCCTCACAGGTAGGGAAAAACTCCTTTGGTGAGCGACCTCGGGCTTGTTGTTGGCAGAGAGTGCTGACAGAGGCACACAGCGCACATTTCCTAAAACCAGAGATGCAGGCTCGGCGTGAGACCACCACCACCCCACTGTCAGGGGAATCAGCGATACCCACCCCCATGGCACGGCCTCACAGGCTCAACCAAACACTGGATGAGGAGAGCACAGGTATCATTTTGCCATTGGTTTTGAAGAGGGAGTCGATGCTTAACCCTTTGCAGGCCTCAGCCAAAGGTGTCCCTCAGATCCCAGGGACTGCTGCCTCTGCCCGGTGACAATAAACAACTGCCACCTCTGCAGCGCCATTCCTCGCGGCACGCCGGAGAGAGAGGGCAGAATCATTAACTAGTTAAATCTGATAAATACAGACTCTCAGCAAAAGGAGGAAGAAAATGGACCATTCTCACTTTGTAATGCATTTCCATCGGTGACTGGCACGCTATTAGGATCAGGATCAAAGGGGGTGGGATGCTGGTGTCTGTGGATTTGGGCCTTTCACACTGCCTGATTGATGGAACTGAAAGGCTTCTGCTTGTAAAGCAGTCACCCCAAACAGCTGTCTCCTGCTCCTGTCCTCCTCTCCATTGCAGCATATGCAGTTCAGATTTCATTTACCAGCCCCTTTGAATAGCAAAGCTCTCACCGTGGAAGTAAAGCCTTGCCTCAGAGAGGATGCCTGGCAATTTACATGCACAGTACTGCTAAAAGCATTGTGAGGCGTTAGTTGCCAAAGGACATGCAGCAATGTGTATCTCCTATCTTCCCTACTTTTCTGGTTTCTTAAATTATCAGTGTTTTACTTCCCTTTCATGTTCAAAGCATAGCAAATTTATTTGATATATTCTGAATGCTGGAGCATGCCAATGACATCAATCAAACTACAGAACACTGGGAAAGCTGCTATAGAGTAATCAGAATTGGCCATAAGCTATAAATATCTACTGTCTCATGATTCTCTTGGCTGCTATGCAAACTTTGATCATTAGCACTGATCAAAGATCATGAGGGATAAAATGGTATTATGATATAATGGCATGTATGCTACAGCTGATACTAAGGGCTATAGATGACCTATGCTTGACTATACTGTCTTTCTCTACACACCAGAAAGATTCATTAAAATGGCAGATCTCTTTTTGCAGTACCTTAGAGGATATGCAACAGAAAAGCAGAGTGCAATCACAATTGGCATAACTATTCATCACCAGCCTGAGTGGTCTGTGTTTGCATTCTCTGCAACACAGCTCCTTCTAACACTGCACAGGTGACTCTCAGACAACATCTAATTGTGCCTGAGAGGTCACCAAACACAGCTAATGACTTTTTATTGTTTTATTTCATTTAGATGGATTGGATGTTTCCTCTCTAATAGCAGGACAGACCCAGCATTTCACAGGTAAATCTTGTGTGATAAAGTTACACAAGTTTGGTTTCGCATTACTCGTGCAAGTACGGTTTCTTGATAAACATAAAATTTATTCATTTGTAAAACACCCCCCAATGCCCAAATTAAGAAATAGAACATGGGGTCTCCTCCCCTGCCTGCCAGCACTTTGTTCTCTGAGTTAGGTATTTAACAAGAGTTCCAAAGCTTTCAGATAAACCAAAGCAGTATCCAACCTCACAGCTGTCAAATAAAATGATATGGAATTGCTCTGCACAAAAGAAATTAAATGAATACAGCCTTACTCATTAACTTATGAGTATTCTCACAGAAAATTTACCCAGAAAGAACTGTAACTGTTTAAAGTTCTCTTAATCATCTACTTTTTCTATGAAAATTAGAACATCTGTCCTTGAAATTTAAGAGTGAGCTTACACAGTCAGGGACAACAAAGTCATATGACTCGTATGGCCACATGCATTTCAGAGCTCTTATCGATAAAATCTACATGGTTAATTTGCACAGTTCAAATTAAAAGTGCTGGATACAAGTGCACAGGCCAAATGACAACTCAACAACAAATCAAAGTGCATCTTTCAAATGGAAAGCTTAAAGTTTTCTCAGATGTGTTATTATTCAGCACGCAGATCTCATTCTGCTTTGCTAATACCACAAGCTTTCTTGAGCCTGTAGCTCCAGTATTTCCAAAGAATAACAAAGGTTATTACAATTTTCCCCACTTTACACAGCAGAAAAAAAAAAAAAAAAAGCAACAGGGNAAAAAAAAAAAAAAGGCACAGGAGAGAGAGGTGATCTGCCCAAAGTCTTACAGTGAGGATGAGAAACCACCACGAGCATGGATCTTACCTCTCCCAAGTCCAGCCTGAGTAATTTAAACATAAGATCCTTCTTCAGCTAAATTGGGGAAGGGAAATCAACCAGTAGTTGAACACATTCTCATTAACTGGCTCTGTACAAACCATGCTCTCCCAGCCCCCTCAGACTTGCTTGAATTAACAGAAAAAAAATATTCTTACAAGTTCTTTTGGTGACATATGTAAAACAGCTGATTCATATACAGGCTTCACAGGCCAGGTCAGAACAAATCGTCCTCAAAAGCAACACGGTTAAATTGAGTGGAACTAGCCTCCACCAACTTCCAAGGTACATAATAGATATTATAAACTTGTCTTACTTGGCACCAATTTGACAACCTCACTTTGAGAGAACAGAGAGTGAAAATGAGTTTTAAGCATTCAGCTACAAAGAAGTACAACATTCATTATGTACAGTCCTTTAACAGATTGCCCAGATTGTGGACGCCTTCAGCAGACTTGAAATTTAATCTCCCTGGTGCAGTTTTAGTCACTACATGTACCACTAATATATAGCTACTACTACAACATAGATTACTGTTTAATCCTGAGCTTTTCTTACATTGTCCGTGTTGCTTAGCACATAAAATCCACTCCAGTCCTTAATGGATTTACAATGCAAGAAGCCAAAATCCACTGAACCTGGGAAAAAGCTGAGGATCACTATTTATCCCCAAACTGCCCAACAGTGGGGTATCAGCCACTTTGAACCTGTCCTGGACTCTCACATGAGGTCTCACTAGCATTCATCGGGTCTGCCTTGGTGAAAAATTCTATGGGTTCCAAAAAAGTGATTGAGAATCACGTGGCCCTCACACCATGCAAAAGTGAATTCAGCAGTACAGCTGAATCCGTACAGATATAACCCAAAATGGTTCAGCGTGCCATTTCTGATTTACATCTGTGTAAAGGAGAAAAAAAAAACCTGTCTCCTGGGGAAGCATCTTATTGTGCCTTTGATTCTTAAAAGAGTTCTTTCTTTCCACATTTTGGGAGGATGAGACTATTTCATGTGATTTCTTCTCCCTCTGCTTATTACTGATTCTCTTATCTATACGTAAAAACAAAGTAAGAGAAAAGTCAGAAGTGTAATTTGACTTTTTTCTTTAGGTCATTCTCAAGGTCACTCTGGCAGCAGTCTGATAAAATAAATAGCATAAACCAAGAGGAAACCTAAATTACAAAGTTCTGTTCCTAATTCTGCTCCTACCAAAGTCAATGCATGTCTGCACTGGTTAACCTGGGCATTTGATCAGATCAGATCATTTCAGGAAGGAATAATTTGGCACTCAAAGCCACTTTTACCTCATTTTTTTCTAATTGCCATTATCTCAATCTCTCTATCATAGTCCAGTTTTGGGCTTACACTACCTGCAAAGTCCCACTGTGTTGTCAGAGACAATGATCATGATGCTCCTGCAGCGCCTCGATTACATCCCTGTGCTTTTATCTACTGCTCTGGTTCCTGTGCTGGAACACATCGGCACTTCCTACTGAGTTGTTGGTGTGACTTTCTTTTAAAGCCTTTCCCACCACCACCACTGTAAGCCTAATGCTGCATTCATAAAAACAAATAAGTAGGCCTTGTGTTTGAATGGCAGATAATTCAAGTAATTTTTTTATGTATTTCAAGTATACGTAACTTAGCAAAGTAAGTCTCAGTTTCCCAACTCAGATGGTCCACAGGATGAATATATTTTTTTGAAGCACACTTTTTATCCAGTCATGCACTGAGACCATGTGTGTATTGTTACACACATACACCTGCATCTACCAAAACAGAGAGCATTTCAAAGGCACTTGTGGGAGTTTGGAGCTGAATTCTGCCACCTTGCCCTTAGTCAGAGGAAGGGATTATCCACAAGGATTCTAAAATCCCAACTTGCTCAATAAAGTTGCCATCTCTTTACTGGATGCACTAATGGAGAAGAGAACCCAAGTGATAACAGCTGTGATAATAAACTTCTTACATTTGAAGCCTGAAAAGAGGAAACCTGTGTCAACTTATTTTTCTAAGCAAAAGATCTATGGTAAACCTGGAAGTATGCTGTAAACCTAATTACATCAGGTTTGCTCAAGCAATCATTTTAAATTGCTTTGAAGAGAAACTCCCATCAACGCAAACATCCAGGAGTCATCTTTTAAGTTTGAAAATTGTCTTTTCATCTGCCAAACAGGAAAAATGATTGATTGCATTTTCACAAATTTGATCCCTCATTTTTAAACCAGACACAGGACTTGTGAAAATGTTTCTGAGGTAAGGCACAGTTTCACTATTCTGTTTCTTTTCCAAATGTATATCTGCAATGAATATTCTGACGGTCCCACTTGCCATTTTGTGGACCACATTATGGCAGTCTTTTCCAAATGCTGCTCTTTTTCTTTTCCCCAAATTAGTTCTGTATAATCTTAGAATTTTACCCAAATGTAGAGTCATGTTTTACAAATATCTTTGCACTTCTCCATAGATTTTCATGAGGTTAACAACCTTTTGTCTCTCCCTTTGCTAACTAGGGATTAAAAACATTACTTCAGTTATCCTCATCATTCTAAGTGAGGATACAATCCCCAAACATCCCAGAAATTATCAACACTCGCCTTGTGATCAAATTACATTCTCCACATCTGCTCAAGTATTAAAACCACGCTCGTCACCATAAAAATCATAGAATGGTTTGGGTTGGAAGGGACCTTAAAGGTCATCCCCTCCCACCCCCTTCCACCATCCCAGGTTGCTCCAAGCCCCATCCAACCTGACCTTGGACACTTCCAGGCATCCAGGGGCAGCCACAGCCTCTCTGGGCAACCTGTGCCAGGGCCTCACCGCCTTCACAGGGAAGAAATTCTTCCTAGTATCCAACCTAACCCTACCCTTTTTGAGTTTAAAGACATTCCCCCCACTGTCCTGCCATTCCATGCCCTCGTCAAAAGTCCCTCCTCAGCTCTCCTGTAGCCCCTTTAGGCAATGAAAGCTGCTCTAATGATATGATAATCATGATATGTGGTTTTTCCAAACCAAAAGCAGCTTCTATAATAACTCTAGCCCTTGATATGTAAGTACATTAAAACTGCCTTTCTTCTCTCCTGTCCTAATAATTAGCCTTCACATGAACTGCTTGGAATGATCTCTTGCAATCACGCTCACACTGCCCACCTGTACAGAAAGTTTCAAATACTGAGACAGCATAATTTTTCTGAAAATAAAACATAATGACCACGGCAGCGAAGAGGATATTTAATTCTTCTTCCTTGAAGAAGAAAAACCTTGGCAGTAGGATTTTGAAAATGAACACTGCAGTCAGGTTTTTTTCCCATTTTTTGACAGTTTGTGGCAAAGTTAAACAGCACTAATGCATGCCATTTATTTCAGAGAGATCAAAGAAAGAAAATGTATCATCAAGTAAAATTTTCACACACTCACTGCTTTTCTAGAGGGCTTTTTAATAGAAATTATTGCCATTTAACTCTTAAATTACCCTGACTGAACAGGAGAGCAGCGTCAGGTCATGGAACAATGGTCGTGCATGACCTTGGGATTTCTGAACATGTTCCTCACACCTTTGCAGCAAGCCTCACCTCAAGTTCCTTATCAGCACCCAAGTCACTGCTCTTCATTAAAATCTAAGAGTAATAACTCAGGAGGGATAATGAAGACAATTAAGCATTTCTTTGAATGCTTACTGAAACTGAAACTGTGGTCTTTACCTAGACTACAAAACACAGCAAAATACATTCCTACTTATCTTCTACCAGCCAATATTAGTAGCTTTTGTCAGTTTGAAGTATTTTACAAGCCCTTAAAACACTCACTTCAGGGCAAGGGTGCTGGCCTTACACTGGCCAGCAAACATACTGAAAATAAGCCTTGGCAAACAGTTTTGACAGAGATATTCTGGGCTTCAAGTTCTGTTGATAATGCACAGACACAATCAGTACTACATGGTATTTTTATTAAAACTAATTGTGCATATGCTAAAGGGATTAAAAACAGGGTGATGGCTCTCAACACGTTGTTAATAGGGAATCAGTCAAAAAAAAGCCATTTCTCTGAAGATGTGCCTTACACAGCTTGTCTTGATCTATTACTGCAGAGTATACATATCAACAAACCAGAAGGAAATAGAACAGGGATATACTCACAAATTTTCAAAGTAGATAAGAATATGCTGGATCACCAGCTGTGACTAAAATTTGCTTGTAATGCTTGGATGTATGAACAGGGATAAAAAACTAAGGAGGGAGAACAAGCAATACATGCAGCAGTGATATTCAGTCATTAACAAATTACTTGATATAGAAAACTAAGATTGTTTCCCCCGAATTTTTAAAAGACATAGTCAAAGTTTGGAAAACCTGTTGTGCAGGAAGAGATCTAACATGCTCTCAATCTAAATAGATTGTGCACAAAACAAAGAGTTAGCCTGACTTTGAGGTAGAAACATTATATATCTGGTGAGCAAGATGTTTTCTGTTCTCTGAAGAGAGTCGTGATCCTTACAGGTACATCACATCCTGCTGAATGAACATGTCTACAGCCCCCAGAGGACAGAGTGTGAGACAGGAGCTGTGACAGGAGATGGGATGAACCTTATTCTCAATCTTCTCCCACAGCTCCACCACAGGAAGGGACAAACCTCATGTTCAGATTTAGTTGCAGGCCTGACCAAATTTAATATATGTGTTGGAGTAAAGAGTTCTGTCTGAAGAGGTAATGCTCTGGGTAAAATTCACTTCACTGGATTTAGCTTCCCAAAAGAGCCACTCATGTTTGCCTTGAGGATTGTTTTAGGGGAAGCTGTTCGTCATGCCAATATAATTCCCTTCACACAAAAGCACTGTTCTGTACTGGATACTAACAATCCATATAAAGTGATGTTATTACCAGAGTCACTATGTATATGTTGGCAATTACATATATTTTTCTTCTTTCCACTGTATAAATTTCCTTTCCCTAATAAAGTGTGCAAGGTTTCCCAAAGAGTTTAATAACCCAGACTCACTGAAGTGTAGCTGTTAAAATAACCTAAACTGGTTTAACTTCTGAGCTGTCAGACCTAATTTCAAATGACGAGATGTGACCACTGTTTTCATGCGAATTGCTAAAATTAGGTAATTTCCAAACATATGCAATAAATACAAGGAGGAATGTCAAAGTTCAGAGGGGTTTTTTTGTAAATTTGCTTTCTTAAATTAAATAAGTGGCCAAGAAAAAGCCATTAATTTGTTAAAATAATCTAAAATAGTTTAAACTGTTAACATACTAATAACCCATGAAGAGTAGTGTTCCTGCAATGTAAAAAAGTTAATTTTCAAAAGGTATTTTAACTTTTTTTTTAAGCTATCTGGTTCAATCTTTTTTTTTCCCTTCAGGCAGTAAAAGCAAATGCATATGGCATGAAAATCTGTTAAAACATAGTACTTTACACCTTTGTTTGTACCTGCTCCAAATATATTTGTCTATAAATTAACTGCACATGGTGGTTTTCACATTGGCTTATTTTATCCATGTGTTCAAGAAATTTAATACATCACTTGTGTTCCCTCAATTACAGCTCAAGTCATCAGACAAATACGTAGCTATAAACATAGCTACGTATTTTTGCATTTTTATATGCAATTTATGCCCAAGGCATCAACCATATGTAAAAAAGGTGAGCAAGTAACCTTGTATTTCTACTGCATCTCAAGAGCTGAACTCTCTTCGAGTACCAATGTTTGAAGCAAGTGGTGGATGCCCCATCCCTGGAAGAGTCCAAGGACAGGCTGGACAGATCTTGGAGCAACCTGGTCTGGTGAAAGGTATCCATGCCCATGGCAGGGGCTGGGAGGGGATGACCTTTAAATTCCCTTCAAACCCGAGCCATTCTGATTCCATGATTTTACAGGCAGAAGAGCATTTAGTGGCAGTGGCCTGCAGGGCAGATCATCCAGTAGGACCCACACAGTTATCCCATGGGGTCCATCCCAACACCAACCATTCCTTTACACTCTCCAACAGCAATCAGCACTCATGTCAGCAGCCAAACGCTCCTACTGGGAGTTTTCCTGAAGGAAATCCATGGATCCCAGGTATTTCCCACATGCTCTAAAGACACCCCAGGCCTGCCTCCTGCTCCTGTGAGCCACGGTCCCTGTTTCAGCAAGGCTGTATCACAGAACGCCCCGGGCTCTCCGCCAACTCCCTCGGCACACGCTTCCATGCAAAGCGGGACCGAGGTTTGTTACATGTGGGCTGGGTCACCTCACCCCTCTCTTAATTTTAGCACATGTGAAATTTGCCATATGGGCAGCTCTGAAGAGTGAAGCCCTTAACTTTCTTGCAAGAGTAGTAGAGCACAATCTTTTCCATCGCTGTTACCTTAATGCATCTCATCCCTTGACATAACTTTTTAGGAGAACTGAGCTGGATCACCAAGTCTGGTTCCCAGCTCCTGCAGACAACAAGTTCCTTCTCCCAGGGTGATTAATCAACCCCCAGCAAGAACTGTCAAGCTTGAGGGTTCACCTTCTCTGTTCCCACCATTGTTCCTATCCTCAGGTTGCTTTGAGATTCACTCTTGGAACAGTTCAAAGATTTGTTCTCACTTCCACCCTTAATTTAGCACCATATTATTGCACCAGTAATATTCTTGGTGTTATGGGCATGCAACAGAATTATGATTCTTCTTTCCTTTCCCTCCTTGCAGTGGCAGCCTCAAATTTCAGGTGAAGCAAGCCCACGTTTCTTGGTAGTTAGGCTGTGACCAGAAATCTCATTTCATATCACCCTTGCTATTAAATCAGCCTGCTCTGGATTCAGACAGAAAGTTGAGACTTGAACCCTGCACTGCTTCACCTGATGCAATGGTACACTTATTTAAAGAGGTTACATATGGAAAAGGTTAATACCACAATCCTGCAAAAACTTGCCTAAATGCCTAACTTCAGGCGTAGAAATAATTCCATTAAATTCAAATTACTCAAGCCCACTGAATTCAATGTGCCTATGCCCATGACTAAATTATAAGGCACAGGATTGTGGATGTAGAGATCGTTATCCATGACCCAATTTGGTGGGTTCTCACATAAATCAGATAAGCAAATCCCTTTTGCTCATGTTTGCACACTGCAGAATCCTTGCAATCCTGGATGTCTTAAGAGATGAAAACAGGGAAAAGCAGCCAAGTATCACAGGCACTATGGTGATTTTTCAATCGTGGCCTCAACTATTTAGTTTGGTCACTTTTTAAGAAAAAAAAATGTGATATAAGCAAAATTCAGCATAGTTTCTTGGTGCTATTTACATGAAAAGATCCATGTTCCAAATCTTAACTAAGCACTGCCTAGAGAGTGGAAATACTGTCTCTTTAGGAGCTTTCTTTAATTTTCTCTTCACAGCTTAATTACATTACAGGAAATATTTGGCTAAGGTGTGGCCATTCATCACAGTATCTCTATTACCAGCATCATCAGAGAGGTTTCTGTCAATTTTTCATTTTAATCTGGCTTTTACTTTCATAATATAATTATATCCCCTCATTTCATTTACGTTATAAAAAGAAATTACATCTCTTAATTTTCTTTTACTAAAAGAAAAGCTTTTTCTTTGAAAAACCTATGTGGTAGTGTGCAACATATTTAGAGCTTACGATCAGCAATTTCTCTAAAGAGGAAGATTTCAGGAAAAAAGTGACTCTAAAAGTAATTTCAGCAGCAAAGTAGATTAAATATCCACCATATTAGTCACAGAGTATTAGATGGAATTGGATTGACTGGGAAGAGGTCAAAGAGTTGCTGAAGGTTTTAGCCCACCAGAGGAGCAATAAAATTCAACCATACTTAAAATCATTAGCTTTAAACCCTTTGATATTGGATTCAAACCTCCAGCGCTCACGGAAGGAACCTCCAAGCACCATGGCAGGCCAAAAGGAAACCCTCTAAGACATCGACATTTCACGGAAACTTTTCCGTGAAGTACAGGAGTGACGACAGAAGGAACCTGCACATGCAGGAAAGACCGAGCCACAAATAGAGGGGAAAGGAAAATGCAGCCTTTAAGGAAAGTTAATTTATAAAACAGCGAGATATTCACTTCAACAAGTTCTAGTGGGGCCCAGGGGACATTTTTTTTAGGTGGCAATAAAAGCCCCACCCACCGGTTCCTGCATAGTTCCTCCACTTTGATTCCGTGCTCCCGGTACCAGGGCTGGTTTCTCCCTTGCTTTTCTCGTGATGACGAGGGGCATTCCCCCTCCCAAAGGACGTGTTTGCCGAGCAGGCACGGCACCAAAACGAGACCAACAGGGATCTGAACTGTGTGACACGATGAAGGAAAGACGCCATGTGCTGACAGCAAGGCAAAAAGGAAATCTAAAAACACAGAAGTCACCTAGCACAGCAACAATCCAAAAGAAAGAGAAAAAGGCAGAGGAGTAATTAAAACCCCTGAAGACAGTGATGGGTCTGAAGTTTTTGAATTGACTCCCTATTTAATAGAAAGGATGGTTTCCACCCGAGAGAAGAGAGATAAAAGAGAGACTTTCCTGTAACTAATAACCAACTGACATATTTCTGTTGGTTTTGTACATTTCTTCACTCATTTTGAAAATGACAAGTATAATTAAAGTTGTTAAATACATCGAAAGACTTGTCAGTCAACTAAAATATCAACTCTTATAAATTCTCCACAATAAGCACTGCACACAGCACAATGCAGAAGAAATTAATCTCTCACCAGAAAGATTTAGTCATTTGATGATCTTAAAAAAAAAATCCCAGATTTTCTATTTCCTGGGGCAAAATGAACTTTTCCTCATGTGTTTGAGGATATAAAATGCATGTGTTTAATTTAACTTCTGCAGTGTGGCAAAATGAAGATCTCAAGAATTATTTTGGTGCCTATTATGAAATATTTAAGGGTGTTTAATGCACATCCTACAGGGGAGCACATTAGAGGCATTTTTTTTCTGCACAAGTATATTTTTTCACAAAGGATAAAACAAAAGAAAAAGAGGATGTTCCAGAAAGGTGCATCGTAGGGACAAGTTTCAGTGGAAAAGACCCATGGCTGTGCCCTGTCACAAGACTCAAACACAATCCAGGCAATAATTAAATTTTGTGTTAGCTATGTATATGCAGGATGATTTTAACCCCAACACATAAAACCCTCTTACAGCTATAGCTTTGCAAGCCATTCAGAAAGAAGCCAAACCCTCAAAGTGTGATTTCAGCCCTCAGCTAATCCATGTGTGCTAACAGGTATGACATGATCCAAAAGGCTAAAAGCCTCTCAGGAGAGAAGAGCCCACGGAAACACATGAACTACTTCAGAAAAAGTGCTGAAGGAAATAAACTATCCTGGAAAATATGGTTTTTCAGTATTTGATAAGAAACAGTGCCTCAAAGCAGCCACCACCACTCACCAGCATCTTATCATATTCTGATGAAACAGTGGATTAAGTTCAGGTAAATTCATGAGCAACTTGTGCATGTGCTGGAACTCTCTGCTTCAGCCTCACTCCTGTGAGGACAACATGGACTACACAGATTTTACAGCCTCTTTCCTGGGGGAAATGGGAGCTGGGCACAGCTCAGGGCTCACATGGCTGCAGGGGGCACTGCAAGGCCAGGAGGGCAGCAGGTCCTTCCCTCCCCTCCTGAGAGGTGGGGGAGAAACAGGTCCTCAGGACAAACTAAAACTCTTCAGGGAAGCAAAACCCATAGGAACATTAAATGTATTTAATATAATTCAGGGAAAGGCATTCAAAAACTCATTCCAGTTTACAGCAGTAGCTGTAGTTGCTGTTTAAGTATAATCAGAGAGCAGCACACACACACAAAAAAAATTTCCCAAATAAACAAACAAAAAATAAAACAGACCAAAAACCCCAAACCGAACACCACAGGAAGATTTCACTTGGCCACTTAGACACATGTTCAAGAGCAAAGTCTGTGTGACTGGAGAATAACTTCCACCCTGTCAAAACCTTCCAGGCTGAATTCCTTCTGGTACAATAACTATGAGCTTACTCTGGAGACTGGAATTGATGCTGTCTAAATCACCACAACTGGTGCTATACCTGGGTTCTCATGCTATAAATGAAGCAGCCCCAATTATAAAATAAATTTTAATTCTTGCTTGAAATTAAACCTTTTTTTTTCCCCTCTCCTTTTAAAAGGCTGGCTTTTGCTCTGGCATTTTAGCACCGTCACTAGTTATAGCAGAATTTTTGATGATCAGATGGGAGCCAGACCAGCCTCTCCCCTCCTGCCAGTGGAAGGTCAATCCTCAAAGCAGCCCAGGCTTTGTTGTTGTTTAAACCTTGACAACACTGCTGGCATTGTCAGAAATAAGTGAAGGTTTATATACAGGGAATACCTGACCACTTGGAACTGGATTGGGATCTCCTGTACAGAAAAGATTATTGATGTAGTTTACAAATATGCTTTATAAAGCAAGGCAGTTTCTTTTGCACTTCATAAAAGTAAACATAGAGACATTATAAAATTTCTTTTCCCTGCTGGAACTTATTGCTTTAAGCCATTTTGATGAGTAGGCACCAGTGTCATAGTAGAGTAAAATGTGTACTCACAAATATTATCTGAGAACACTCTTAAAGTATCTCCAAGGATTTTATATGCTTGGTAGAATGCACTATCATATCAAAGCAATTCCTGTGTTTCATAATTTAAATCAGAACTGGAAGAATGAGGCTGGGGTGATCAATTTCTTTTCATGGATAGTGACTGAAAGAATAGTTGACATTTCATAGGTTTTTTAGTGACTAAAATAGTGTGTTTTCAATCTCTGAAGGCTTATTTTTCTTTCTAAAGATGGCGTGGGGCCTGGGGGACCCACTTAAAGTTTCTTGCCATACTTGGCCAAGAAACACAAAGTGTTGGTGAAGTATAAACACAGAGCCCTTTTTCTTTGACCCATTCTGCAGTGTGATGGGATAGTGTTGTTAGTTTATGTGAGAGAAAATAGCATAGGCTTTCTGAAAAAAAAAAAAAAAGTGGAATTGGATTAAGGCCTTTGTGCAAGCCTCAATGCTGAGGGGAATTAGCAATAGTTGTAGGCACTTAAAGGAGCTCTCATGCTGAAGCTTATCCCAGATTTTACACAATAAACATTTGAATATCAACAGTGTTTTGCAACTTGCAGCACTAATGTATAAACTTCTTCCTTTTGAAACTCCCAAATCCCTCCAAACGTTCGCAATACCCTCTACATAAACATGTAGGGCCTATAGTGGAAAACACCCAGTCAGGGATGTAAGTCTGATTTTCTTATTTCTTTCTTTTTCATCACTGGAATCTAAAATGAGATCTAGTACCATTAGCTGGTTTAAGCACTTCAGAAGTTCTGTATTTTAACCAACTTTTTCCCCTCCAGCCTTACTTTCCATTTAAAAGACAAAGATGTCAATGAGACATGAGCTTGACTTGGGTATTCTAATATTGTATGTTCCATGCTACAATAAAAAAGCACTACAAAACTTTTGAAGTGATTCATTAAAATACTGATCTATCCCTCTTATCACTATGTTCATAGCATTTTTTTAGCTCAGCTAACGAGTTTAAACCACACTACAACATGAACATGTGGGACAAGGATTCAATTCCCCTCCTTTAAACTCATCTGCAGGTGAGCAGGACTCAGAACAAGGAAAAGCTGGACTGCTTCCCACTGGGGCTCTCCTAACATCTATGGAGCTCCTGTCATTGGCTTAAAGTCAAGCTTGGCAGTTAATGACAGACTGAGAGCTTATAACATTAGGTGTATAAATCCACACTGACTAGAGTTAGGAAAAAGGTCCAACTTTTCAGATAGTGATCAGCCAGATTTGCAGTTGACATGGCATTCCTACTGGCTTTTCTAGATGCCACTTAATTTTGGTGTCCTGTTTAAAGGATGACAGCTGATTCAAGGACAAATTACTTCCACACTCTTGGTGTGAACCCAAAGTAAATTTTCTCAATACAATATTTAATTATAAAAGATTTCTGACCCCCCATTCCCTTTTTAACTCCTGTTAGGTAGGTATGCATGTAATCAATTTTACATCTTTGTATCTGTAGCTGTCCACTAAAAGATGGAACAAAGAAATGAGCCCATGGTGAAATAGCAGGGTGGGAAAAACTTGGAGATCATTTTTTGTTACAGTGTTTGTTTTGTGCTTGAAAGGACTGTGATAAGAAACTCATTGCATTAAGAAAAAATGAAGACATTACTGCCCTGTCCAGCTCTGAAGCATGTTGAAGCAGTTTGCCTATTGAATTTGATACAATGATGTATAGATGAATAAAGTTATCTCTAGTATTGAATGGGACGGTGTCAGTGGGAGGGTAAAAAGGGAGGAACTTGGAATCTGAAAAGAATACTTTTCCCCCCCTCTTTTTAAGAACTTGAAGGTCAGGGTCCAGCTGCCGTAAAAGGCTAGAGGACAAACAAAATGCTGCACAGGCCCAAATAAAGACAACTATAGGCACATAGCAGAGGTTTCCTGCTTCAAGTAGCTATTATATTAACCTACACTTTAGGCAAAGAGCATTTTAGGTTTCACACTGATGAAAACATAGGATGAGCAGAAGCATCAATAAAAGTTGCACCTTTAATGAAACAGATGAAACAGGCCAGCAAAGGTAGGAAACAATTTTTTAAAAGAGGAAATTCTATTGATTCTAGTTTTCTTGAAACTAATTATTTTGATTGAGATAAGGCAGTAAACTTGCTTTTCTATTCTTTGCATCCAGCCAGGAACAATTCTAACAGATCTGTTGCCTAGCTCCTTGCAAGGCCTATATCATAAACAGCAAGAAATAAAGAGTCTTGAAATTTGAGGTAGTATATGAATAATATATACTTGAACTCATTGTTCATTCATCCATGTTTATAAACTGTTAATATTCTGATAAACAGGCTTTCACATTATGGTCTGGGAAATAAGGATAAGAATCTTCAGTGAAGTAGTCAGAAGGGTTAATATCCCTGATGAGAGGGGGAAACTGCATTAAAACATCAAGTTGAGCTGCATTTTGTCATTCATGCTCAGTGCTGCTTATTGTTGTCTTGTAATTACTCTAAATTTAAATGTCTCCCCATAAGATGAAAGAATGGCTAGTATCTTTTTTTTTTAAGAATAAAAACTGCTAGCCTGTGCTGTTCAGCAGGGGGGAGGAGGGGGCTGGATAGCTTTGACTGAGTTTGCTTGGCTTTTTTTAAAACAAAAAAGAAACAGTGGAGTTAGAATAGCCTCATGATGTCAGGTTTCTAGTATACATAGGAATAAATTTAGCAGCTTCAGATGACCATTATAAAAACCAACCCAATTCACTGAATTACTATTTTTTCAACACTGGTTGGTTTTAATTGTTTGGGGGTTTTTGCTGCTTGTATTTTATATCAGTGCCATAAAATTCTAAAAAACTGCTTCAATTAATTTAACTGATTGATTTAGCATATACATTTTGCAATAAAGGGATCTACTGATGTCATATAATCAAATAAACCCTTTCCAAGTTAACTTCTAGACTAGATATTTAATCATGTAAGTTGGCAGAAAGGCAGAAACTAAAAAAATCTTCAGTTAAAAAAATATTTTCACCTTCTGACAAAAATGTTTTGAGAAATAAAAGCTGGAAATGAAGGTTGAAGTATAACATGAAAAGAAAAAAAGATGCAACAGTTAAGCCTTAAAAGCACTGTTTCCAGGCTAATGTGTGTTGTAGATCATTAGCCGAATGCATTGTCTAATGGGCATAAATGAGAGCCTTCGTTTTGAAGTTCCTCTTTCATCTGCAGTCAAACTTTGAGTTTGATCCAATCTATAAAGATAAATCTAGGGATTAATCTGGAGGTTTAAATGGTTTAGCCAAAGGTTGGTCCAGCTTTATAATAATGACAGCTGATTTGTGTTACTTTCCACTGAGATTTCTTTTTTTTTTGGATGACCCCCCTACATATTGCATCTTGCAATTAGGCTGTTGACAACTCTATTATGCTGACAGCAGAGGTAGAGCTACGTGGGGAATTATCCAGCATGTTGTGCTGTAAATGTTACTCACAGATGTCTTAAGAGACCGCAGCCTGTCCCATGTGTTCCTATCTCTGCTGCAGCACATCTCGAGTTGCAGTTGTTCCAGTCAGAATTGGTGGCATGCTGAGCCTAATGCAACTCTTACCAACAACTTCCCGAGATTAGGAGCCTGTCAGGATGATGTCAATGGAGGTTTAAGAAGTGCTTTCTGAAGTTGTTCTGAGTTAATAATTAATGGGTTGATTATTTTACTCCCTTTGATAGTTCTTTTATATTTGGATGCAGCTGGCTGGAAATAACCACAAAGGGAAACTGATTTTATTTGCCATTAATTTTGACTTGACTTAGCAAATTATCCCGTGTCCCACCATCACATCTTTGCAAATCTGGCTGCTCTATAATGTGAAGATGAAATCTTTGATTAACAGAACAGATTAATCAGTTTCTAGAGTGTTTTGGGGTAAGATGCATGTACATACATCTCCTCCCAAGTAGTTTTCCAGTACATGCTTAGAGATGTGTTAAGTGCTGAAAGCTGTCGAGCAATCAGAATGTTTTTGATGTAGGCTGCATCTTCCTCTTGTAGAAATAAGTGTTTTGCCAACTAAAGCAGAAACGTTTTGTGTGCACAAGGTGAAGATTTGGCAGTGCATACTGGAAAATACAAGTTTAGGGCTCAAACCTTGTATTTTACACTCAAAAAATCAGCTTTACAAGTGAAACTAATCCAAGCTGATTTCCATTACTTTTTTTTGCTGTGATAATGCCCACAGATGCTAAATGCTGCCTAGATATATGCCAAGACTATGCCCTACCTTAAATAATTGCTATTTTACATTGATTTATTTTCCAGTACTTGAAATATGTGCATATGTATCCTACCTACGCATTCCAACTCTGGCACAAGAGCAAATTCACACATATATGACCTTACTTTCCTTACAAGGAAAAATGCTGGAAGATTCAGCCCTTTATGAGATCTCTGTACTGCCACAAAAATGTAGTTAATTTACTTTGCAAAATACTTTTGTCAGACTGACCTAGTCTATTAAAACTACTCCGTAAAAGAAATTAGGGAAACTGAACCAGAAGGAGAATAAAAAGCCTCATTCTGGGTATTCAGGGATTTTGTCACTGTTTGAATATTTCTATCTACAAATTATAAGTAATAGATTAATCTTATACGCCTAAATTAAAAACAACATCTTTACAGTTCAGGTAAGAAAAAAAAAATCTATGCAAGAGATGCATTCAAATGCATTTGTGCTATTTTTAGATGAGAAAACTAATAGTTAAGCATATTTTGTAATTACTCACAAATTAAGAATCAAAGCAAAATGTAGTAGTTAACTAAGAGGTCTGTTACTCTCCTGGGTGACCTACCCAGTGTAAATGAAATCCTATTGAGACAGAACACTTTACTACTCAGATAATGAACAAGCAAGTTTATTGTATTGATTTTTAGAGAACACACGTCTCTAAGTGCCATGACTAGACTATACTACCAATTTTCTAGCTATTAGATATTTGCCAGTCTGTGAAATAAGCCTGGAGTTTGTAACAAGCACATACTACAAACTTTTGCAGTGAGATCAAGAAATAAAAATAGAAACTGTTGCCATCTATGAGGACACTGCAGTAGGATCCTGTAGATGCAATAAATCTACATTTTGGTCCCCAGTTTGTAGTGCAGAGTGTGGATTCAGCTATAGAAATGGGTATCACCTGTTAGCAACTCTGAAAAACTTCAATACCAGCAGAGATGTGACTCCCCCCTACCACCAGTGCACATCTCAAACACATTTGAGTGTTTGAACATATTTGTGAGCTATGAAGGACACCCTTAAGAGTTAAGAGAAGCTTGACCATCGTGTCACAGTTCTCACTGATCATCTGTAATTGAAAAGAGCTTTTACTCTCTCCCTGCCTTCCCAACCCCAGCTTAAAAATTGTTTTTAAAAGTTGACAGGCATCAGCAGGGAAGCTGAAGAAACGGCAAGGTTTTTAGGTTTGTGGTTTTCTTCTTTTTTTTATACATCCATACCTGTTTAGACAGATTAAGTCAGGAAAAGATGCTGTTTCAGTCACCCTGAGAATGTGATTATTATTTGAGCTGGATTTGATATTTATCAGTAACATGCAAGTAGGACAAACTTACTAAATCTTTGTGAGGGAACTGTAAGAGCTTTTTTAAACTTAATAACAAACACATACTTCTGCTTGGTTTTATATATGTCGATGCATATTTTTATCAATAAAACACAAATACATTGAACTGCATTCAAGCATAAGTCATTATCCTCTGCATTCTCTCTCTCCCATTTAGAAAAGGACAAAGATAACAGGGAATTGTAAGGATTTTTGTTAACGTGCTCTCTATAAAACTATCTGATTGAAACAGTATATTCTCCTGAGAAACTTTAAATCTGGTGTTCTGGAAAGCACTCCAATTTTAAGATAACTACAGATAACTGATTTTGAAAGGCAGCATTATGAAAGCAGAGCTTATAATATTTCAGTGTCCGCCGCTGGACCTCACAGCAGCAACTTCCCCATGACTTGTTACTACTTGAAAATTAAAGTTTGATATTAAGGCAACACTTTTGTGTTTAGTTTGCCATAATGTTAAATTTTAGCTCAGTGTTGTGTTCTTAAATGCAGAGAAAAATCACTGAAGAAATATTTCTGACCGAATAACTCCATCTGTTCCAAATGCCTGCAGAAAAAGCACGCATTGAGGGTGTCTATACCTGCGCTTCAGACTTATCCAGTCTAAATAACAAATATTTTGTGCAAATTTTAAGGTAATCTATTTTTGAACTGCAGATAAACATTTCAGATAAATGCACAGCTCTTGAAGCACATAACTAAATATAGGACTTTTCTAGTGTTTTTTCTAAGAATTTAAAATATTCCCAACAGCAAAATATTTTAAATTATTTACGTAAGTAACCACTTAAAAACAAAGAGTTATGTCCTAGGTACAGAATTCTGATCCGCAGTTCCACATAGAAAATATTTGGCTTCTAATATAAGCAAATATCTTGACAAGTGATTTTATATAGAAAAACAAACAAAAAAAAAAGACAAAGGAATATTTCCTGCTGTGTTAACTCTGTTTCACTGATGTGGCTAAATAGATTTTTAGCGTTCACCACTTCTTAAAGGTACATATAACCAGGGTGACGACAAGATATCTGTGTCACGCTAAATTGGGAAATAATTATTTTGTTCTTTGATTTATTGCATCAGTTGTAAAGTATCTAACTCGAGCTGGGCACTGCAACCTAAGCACACGTGAATACTTCTCCTGATGTTATTTGTCTCAGTCTATTCATTTTGAGTTTAATTACTCACGGGCATAAAGACAAGCAAAATTTGGACCTCAACTCACCACGTTACCCTTAAATCTTTATTAGCCTCTGTCTAAAAGGCTTTACCTGTGTAGCAAAGAAAGGAGCAAATCACACAGTTGCTCCAGTGTAATTGTTTTAGATGTTTGGAGCTTGAAATAAAAGCTGTGTTAATAAGTGCACAGCTGAAAGCTTTGCCTTCTATAGCGCCCAGATGCTTGTTTGCATTTGATGAAAATTATTAATACTAACACCAAAATGGTTTGGAAACCATTTATATGGAATACATACCTAGCTCTTTGGTTAAAATCAGTGATCCATTAAGGCTTTTCTTGCTTTTTTCCAAGCTGTGAGCATACTGCGTATTTAAGTGTGTGTAAGAGGGAAGGTGGGGGGTAGGTTTAGCTGAATAAAAGATTGCTTGATATCTTGAAGCCCTTTGAAGAGTTTTATAGGCTTATAAAGCCCAGTGTGAATGAATGACATTTTTCCCCTCTTTACTTTTTACATATGGAAGTTTGTTAACCTGCGTTTCAATTAGGGAATAATTATTAATTATACTAATTACAGGTTTAATGAAAACCACATACTTTGCAAAAAAAAAAAGTGAAGCTTTGGGCTGAAATTGTAGCTGCAGACAGTGATGCTCCAATAAAGGCTGAAGCAACACTTTCATGTGGAGGCTTTTACATAAATGTATAGATTTCTTTAACAAAACAATAAAGCACCAAAGCAACCTCTTATAAGAAAAATGCACTGAGAACATATATCCAATAAATTATTTCAGACTATCCTGGGCTTTTTTCACCAAGAGTAATAACCATTTACTCTGTTTTAAAACAAAAACTCCGCTGGATTCATTACAATCCTTATACAAAAAAAAAAAAACCCACATCAAAAAAACCCCCAAAGCTGTCTTATTTGCTTATTTAACTATCTACACAAAAAAAAAAACAAATTGCAAGTTACCAAGTGCTAGACATTATAATAATTTATTCTGACAAAAGAAAGCATTGCCTACATCATTTAAGCTCACAACCATACAGTTACAATGAAAAGCTAGAAAACTTAGCTCTAATGCTGTAATTTTGTCCTGAGCAACCCCTTTAATTATATTTTTCCTAACAATCTTTAAATTCCAAGCAGAAGAATCCTTAAAATGAAACCTTTCTATTTTTGAATGTCAATTTTTTTTTTTTAATACGCTCTGTCCATTATACTTTCAAATAAACTTTTCAGAATCTTCTTACCCTGGATATCGCTTCTCCCTGGAAAGAGACACCCTCGATGTTTTAAGAAATGTACATGAATTAGAAGCTGGTTATTTACATTTTTGTAAACATACGAAGTAACAAAACCTGTCACTTACTAGAAATCAGTAAGATTTTAACCTAGTGTCATTTTTAACGAAGGATAGAAACTAGCATGACTAAAGATCTTTATTTTAAAAGCTTACACTGTCATTACTGCTCATTCACTTTTACATACTTTACTGAATTTTCAGGTAATTTCAAAATATAAAATACTAAAGATATAAAACCACTGTTGCTATAAAAAAAAACTCTGCCTAATTTTTTTCTGGTTTTCACACCAGTTTTCCGTTGTCTCCTGCATTCAGTTAAGCAAGTATTTTAAAGAACTGAAAACTGTTTCCATCACATTATTACACAGCAACTGAGACATATTTGCATAATGAAAAATAATTATGTAGATAATATCAATAAGTATGATTAAAATCATCTATTTGGGGGGTTTAAGTGGGAAGATGTAAGTAATATTTATAAATTACCATTGTAAAATTAATAATGTTAAACACTTTTTAAAAATAGCATGCAAAGCAGAAAGCAATTGTTTTATTTTAAACCTCTTTTTATAATATTGTTGTTGCATTTTCCACAATTAACTGGAAACTTAATCCATCAAAAGTACATACAATTAAATCAACTATACAGAGATGAAATTACTTTTCATATTTCTCTTCCCATGCAGAGACAGAATTCCAGAATTAAAGTAAATTAACTAGGTTATTGAAATCCACTTGCAATCCTGGTTTTAGACTTAAACAATATTTTAGCAAATACTTAAGCAGACAATTACTGTTTATATGGGAAACAGAAAACTGCCTGCAGTTTTAGATGAACACAATTCACTAATATTGACAAGTAAATAACTGGAGCTGGAATCATGCTTAATTACTGTAGTCAACAACATTCATTATTGAAGGCAGCATACAGCTTATATTAAAGTATAACGTTATATATTTACATATTTGTTATTTGCCCATTTTTCCTAATAAGATAAATTAGAAAAGATGAAAAATGTATAGGATGTTTAATATGCCGGTACTAGAAAGTGCAAGAATTAATCAATTTGGCAAACTGAGATGCAAAAATCCTTTCCAACAAAACAAAAATATTCATTAGGTCCCTATCCTGCGATCTGACTAAATCTTTCTAAAAGTGCCCCCGAATTTAGCAGGGCTCAGACCAGGATCCTCAACAGGCTCACAGAATTTCATTCCTTTGATTTGAGCAACTCTCAAACTGAAGAACTACTGCAGGTTGACTTTCGGCCACAATTACTTGAATTTTTGGACAGCGGCTTCATTTTTTTCTTTTATAATCTATTTTAGGATTAATAATCATAATTGCTATCACTGCCTGAGCATCACTGACATTAAACAGCATGAGGAGATGTGCCTGTTCCCAGGGTTAGAGTCCTACTTTTCATTGTACATTAAAGCTCTGTAGGGAGCAATCTCTGGGGGGCTGCCTTTACAGAAACACCCTTTTGAGTAATTTTGGGCACACTGTGGCTTCTTTCCCTCTTGCCCCTCTGCAGAAATATTGGTGCCCAGGGAGCTTTCCACAAATACACATCAGCCCACACTGAGGTCCCTGCTGGCTTCAGCCCAGGGTGCAACTCCCTCCTACTCAACAGCAGCACAGAAATAGTTGCAGCCCAAAAAAAAAAAAAAAACCCACAAAATGTGACAGGTCTGGACAAGCAGCTGGTGCACGCATCACACCAGGGCTGTGACACGCAGCAGCTCTCAGGGCAGCAAGGCAGACTACAATAAAAGCAGACAGCTGAAAAACAGCCAGCAGCAACTTTGGGCACGGACCTGTCAAAGATTCGCTCGCTGCGGCTCCTTGGTGAGTCCCAGAAATGTTGTGGCTTCTGTGTTGGGGGCTCTGCAAAACCCCCTGTGAGCTTTAGGAAGTGCAGAGGACCCACAAAGTGTCCAGTGGCACAGTGGAACACAGCAGACGTGTTTTCTTACAAAATGTAACTTTACATGCCAGGGGAAAGAAGAAATGGCCCAAGTCTCCAGAAAACACTGCACACCTCAAATTTCTACTTCAGGCCCTTTAACAACTTTCAAACCTGTTTTGACATTAAGTCTGTTTTATAGCAATTCCCAGAAAATTCAGGCTGCACTTCTAACAGAGAAAATGCTTCTAGATCCTCTAGCTATAAAATTTCCCACTTCTAATGTATCACTCAGACCTGGGCAAAAAGGCTTGAATAGCCCGAAATTCTACCTGCCTAAGCAAGGATCTCCTTTCCATCTTTGCAAAGAGCACTGCAAAGGGAAACAAGGATAGAGACACTGCTCAGAGCACACCAAAAGCAAAGGAACTGTGGCTCCACTGGCTGCTCTCAGGTTTGGGAGGTAGATTTTTCCTTTCCAGTTGCCTTATATGAATAATGTGGATTTTACCACACAAGGGGAACTGACAGTGATCAGTATATCCAAATTATTGTATTAATAACACAACAATTCACAACCATGGCTGGCTGGAGAAGAAACACAACAGAAGCAGGTCACATCAAGGCTTACTGAAGCCCTGCACTCCTCCATGTTCAGGCATAACCCTTCTGAAATCAATGGGAATTTGCTTGAGTAAGGATGGTAACCCTGGAGTTAAAATATCCATTGCTTCACTACAGACCATTTCAAGGACTAGGTCTGATTATTCATCCTCAGCAATGGGAAAAGCTATGCTCTCACATTTCAAAATCAGGGGTGGGCTGAGAGGGCTGCCAAGTCTCCTCCAGCATCATGGCACCTCATTGTTAATAGTCTTCAGAAGCCCCTTATTTCCATTTACATGAGTTCATTAGGATTACACAGGTGACTGATGTTCTATGCTAAGTGTCTCCGTGATTGCACAAAGTGCCATATTAACAAAAATCAAAATAAAAATGGTTTGTCAAACACCACACAAAATGCTGCCGAGCGCTTCACGGGCAACTGTTTTAGCCTCCATATGCCTGCACACTATGAGTCAATCTTTAATTACATGATCATATAGAAAACTCCAGCCTCAGTGGCAGGGGCTCTGCAACATTACAAGCAACAAAACCCAAGGGAAGGAGCACACAGGGCTGCTGCTTCCCACTGCTCCCACCCCGCTAACGCTGCACCGGCACCTCCCTGATCTCAATTCTGGTTATTCTGAAGTTTCCACTAGAAGAGAGGCTTTGTTTCAAGACTTCAGAATGAAAAGCAGCTAAAAATTCATCTTTACATCACCAAAGCCCAACTGCCTTTGAATTTTGAGTCAGGCCCATCCCAAACATTTTCTGGCTGGATTACTGCTGTCCTCCTTTCCCCTTTTCTCCCATCCACATGAGGTCTGCCTCTATAAACAGTGTCCACTTGCAGTTTCTTCTACAAACCCCACAATTTGCTAAAATCCAGAGGCAAAATACTAAAGGAAAATGGTAATAGTAGAAACCAGAAATATAAAGAGTAGAGTATGAAAAATCTTGGGTTGGGTAAATGTCAGGGACAATTTCCTCCTGTATTTCACAGCCCTGACAAGCAGCATGTGCCAAGCCAGTCCCAGGAACAGAGCAGCCCCAGGGAGACCAAGGTCCCAGCAGGCAGAGGAGGCTCAATCCACCAGCAGCCCGTCAACTCCCCAAAAAACTTCATGGCAGTGCTACAGGCCTTTTCCTTTCCCTCCTGTGACTCTTCAGCCCTGAAGGCTGCTGCCCTTTCCCCAAGGCAATGACCAAAGCATGCCAGGTAATCAATTTCACCAGGAAAACAGAGCAGAGAAGGTAAAGCACTCTATACATTGCACTCCATACACTTTATTTAGTGTTGAATACACACAGAGCCAGGCAAAATACTGATTCAGCTGATTCATCCCTGATCCTAACACATAAGCCTAAATGCATCTTTACTGCTAGAAGCAGTCCTACCTACTTCACCAAAATAAAAAAAATAAATCAGACAAATTAGGTCATATCAAGCTTTAAACTTTGCCATTTTTTTTCCTTCACATAACTCGCTGATTGATTCCGGAGTTGGGGTCTTTGAGAATTTTGCACGCTAGGCACTTGTGCGGCAAGCAGAGTGTCAGTGAGCCTCAGGTGGATTTCTGGACAAGGGAATAATATAATATGCTGGAGTCTGCTCGGTGCCCTCTCCATGCACAATAGCCCTGAGTGGCAGCGCGTGGTAAGCGGATGAAGCAGGAAGACGTGCATGATCTGATGAGCTTGGCTAAGCTGGGGGAGTCTCCTCTACTCTGCTAAATTAAAAACCTCCCTGCAATTTCAGTCCTAATCACCCCCTCTGATGCTGTAATTGATGATGGTCAGTTAACTCCTTCACTCCCAAGGCCATTTATCAGGGAACAGTGCGTCGGCCAGTGCTCCGTGACTTAAATCATTTCAGTTTAATGGGGGTTTCTGGAAATGTTAGGGATTTGTAAGTGATATGAAGAATATGGGAAGTTGCAGCATAAATATTTCATGGCAGGCCTTTGGATACTTCAGCTCCATAATGCCCCACTCCCAAGTGGTACAAGCTGTCTTTAAGCCTGGTTTGTGGCACGGAGACATACATTGGCTTCCCTGCCACTCTCCTCCCTGTGGCTGGCACAGGCAAGGAGCCAGCAGCATTATTACACCCTTGCACCTCCCAGCTGGCAAAATGGCCCTTTGCAGCCTTTACCAGTTGGTGCAAGCTGCTCTAACTTGTGTTGAGAAACCAAACCAGAGAAGAAAGTCCTATTTGCATTTTCAGCCTGATTCCAGACACAGCCCCTGTATGCTCCACACACAGACTTACTGTTGGCTCCTACACAACGTGCTCCAAACTTAATAACGAAGGTGTGACTGGAGCTGTTAAAATGATCCTGGAGATAAATAATATCTTTCCATTCCACCTCCTATTTATGAAAGTTTTTAGGGAATTGTCTGTACAGTGCATTGTTCTCTTGCAGAATTCTTTTAAGTCTGTTTCATGCCAAGAAAGGGGGGAAAAAAGATCTATAAGATGTGATATATGTTTATACTCTGCTGAATAAGAGGCTTTGCAGCATTGGGAAATCTATAGCATGAATTATTCTAACTGATTTATAATAGACAGTGATGCCTTAAGGACTCTATTCTGACTATTGTGCTTTGATGACAGGGTTGATGTACTACCTGCACCGTGTTCTGTAACTAGAGCATCCAAAGCAGATGCCCATATACCTGCTTTAGAATTACTGCCTATTACTGCACTTTAGAAAAGGGCAAGAAGCTTGCCCTTTAAATATTTTTAAGGTTATAATTTTTAAGGTTGTGTCTCAAAAGACTCAGAGCTCAATACAACTGATATTTAATATAGTTCCAGGATCAACAGCCAGTCATCGACCCCAGATTTTTAAACTTCTCCTTCCGTATTAAAACGCCAGCAACTGCTGGAGTCTGTTCTTTTATTTCTGTTGTGTTGCTTTGCTTTCTTTTCTGCATGGGGAATAGGCTACACAGTCTGGATACTGTGAACCTCCTTAGTTTGCAACCCCCAGCCCTGCAATTCTGTGATTAGGAAACCAACTGGCTCAGGGGACACCTGGGTATCGAGAGTTGAGCCAGCTCCAAGGAGGCCAAGGCAGAAACCCCTCTTTGTGGCCCAAGCAGCAGCAGTTCAAAGCTGCCTTCAGAAGATTTCAAGACTGCTTTACCCAGTGATTAATGCCTGACTGGTGGTTGATGGGAAGAAAATGGGGTGAACTGATAGACCTTTCCACCCAAGGCATTCCTTGTTACCTGCCTGCAGAGGAGAACTGATATTTTCTAGGTGCTTTGACAGATCAAAGCATTGATTCTAGACAGCCATTCCTGCTCAGATCACTGATTCATTTTGTGAAGAGTGCAATATTCTCGTAACACTTCATCAGTGACCAACATTAAAAAGCAAAAAAATACGACTTCTCACTTTTCTGCATGCATGAGGACAGAGTCCTGGCTGGTTTCCAGCAGCCTTTGGTCAAGTCCAACACTAAAGTAACTGGTGACATAGCGAGAGGCAAGAAAATAGTTTTATTAGAGTCCATCTTGCTGCTGTTACATTGTGAAGAAATAATTTTTCAGGCCCCCAAAGTAACCACATCATCCCTCTCCCAATAGCACCTGCACTGTTTGACTAATGCAGCACAATACCAAAGTTCATATTAAATGAGGACACAACAATTCAGTCTCTGACACACAACAAAACAACTGGCCCTGAAGTTCTTCCAGCACAACCAGGATCCACATGGCACTGAAAGGTGGAGTGTCTGCCAGCCAGTAAATGAATTTAATTAGGCACTGGAGTGCTGGTCTCATATGGCTGGAACTGTTGGGTGTAGGTGTGTGTGCACGTGCGCTCTCGACGCATTAGCAGAACTCAGCCCAGCTGCAAGAGAATCCATCGAGTTCTCCTGCAGCAATTAAGCCAAACAGAACACCCTGCCCATGCCAACAGGACATCCACTGGACTTGACTTATGGGGAAGCTACTGTAAGGTTCAATGGGAACACGCAGAAAGACACACCTGCAGAAAAACACCTGAGTTCCAACTTCAATATGACCTGGATACATGAGGATATGACTCCTATACAACTTAATGCTTTCTTCACTTAGAAGCCATTAAAGACAGGAGAGAATTGAGCCTGGTAATGAAAAAAATAAATTAAAGAGCATCTAAGAAAGACATCTGAAGATTAGGCTGTCCCTTTTAGAGGGCAGATTTGATAGCTTTGCTCAGAGAAAAAGCATGAAAAGAAATGTGCCGAAGACATTGAGGAAACTATTCCATTTACTGGGTCAGATACCTACATGCAGCTGTGCTTCCATATCCAAATGACATGCAAACTACTACAAGTCCATGAAATGTGAAAGGTAATTTAGTCACTTCTTTTAATATGTGCTTTTATATATATATCACTGACAAGCTCTCTGCACCTATTCAGACACTAATACCAATACAGCCAACACCAGCACTGTTTCCTTCTGCAGCTTGGGGCAAGGGAGGCAGGGGCCACAAACCAAATTAATTGGCCAGTGGGGATTCCCCTTAGAGGAGCAAGCAGTCTTAGGGAACACAGGGCTGACACCTTCCTCCATTCCCCTTCTGCAGCCTGTGACAAGAACAAATCTTCAGGTGACGTGGATACAGCACTTAGTGCCACAGCTTCCAGGGCAAACACGTGTCCTAAAAGGACAACTGGAAGCCACCATAACCTGGTGCAGTCCATCATCACACACCCGAGTTTTGCTCCCAAGAGTTTTACTAGATGGAGAGACAGTCCCATGTTATCTTTGACCTCATTCCCAGGCAGCACTAGGGGAGAACACCAAATGAGGGACTCCATCTATTCTGCTGGCCTTTTCTGGCCCTCTATTCCCACTTTCTTATATTTAACAGTTTCATTGTAAATGAGTAAAGCATTAGAACATTAGCTTATATTGTACTGCAAAGCCTATTCCAGTAAACCTGTCAAAATTGGCATCATTAATAATAATACTTAGCACTTACATACTGCTTTACATTTTCAGAGCACCGTAGACATTAACTTAATTAACAAGTGACAGTTTCACAAGTAGAAGCTCTCCTTGCAGCACCAGCCTGCGTGCCTGAATTTCTCACAAAATCTCAAACTCTGCATTAATCCACTTGTCTTTCATTCTTCTGAAAAGATTATCTTCCTTTTTATTCACCTACTTTGAATATATACACACATGCTTTTAAAAACCAAGCTATTAAAAATATTCAGGTGGAAGAACACTGACTTAACACAAGCTAATTAGAAAATCCACATTACCCTACTTTTCAGCCTAAATTACTCAAAAATCAGAGCTCTATAAAGCACATGTCTGAACAGAATAGGACTCTAAATTGGTGTAAAGTGTACTTAATATTGATTGCTCTGCAATTTCCAAAACTGTTCAGAAACAGAGAGACATCATTAGGTTTTATTTGAATTTTTCCTTCAGGTTTGAAAAGAAAGATGGCAAAAAAATCAATACAGCTACAGAAGTAAAGTAACTGAAACCCTGTCTCTAGCAATTTGCAGGGCAAATTCCCTAGGGAGAATGGGGTTCACTTCTTAGGGACACATTTCAGAGGTCTGCAGAGCCATTACTGATTTCCAAAGCTGAAGTTCAGGCATGATCATGTCACATCTGCCTTGTTTTCTACTTGTAGCCCACCAAGGAAAGCCAGCACCCAAAGGACACCATTGTACCAGACAGAAATCCCTGCTTGGCCAATAACGAGGGAAGGTCCTAACTCACTCCGCCCTTCATCACAAAGCATCTGTTTAGAAAGGCAAAGGAAGAACTGGGTCATCTTCCCCAAAAAAACCTTTTTCTGAGGCACTTATGAACACGATAGCCCACAAGCTGTGTAGGTGGCAGATGCACTCCCTGGCAGGGTGGGCCACACAGCTCAGTGCCACAGGGCCACCACACCTGGCCAAACAGAAAACACAACCCAAACACTTGTGCAAGAAGACAAATAAATGTTCAGCTTGCAAACACAGAGGTTGTTGTCTCACTCCTACCACCAACCCCGTCTCCAACAGCTGATGCCAGCTTTAACTCCCCATCACTGCTCACTAAAGCAATTTGAACAACCAAAAATGAGTATCTCGAGGGTAGGAGCACCCAGAGCTGCTGCTGGCTTTGGGAAAGCTTTCAGCACCCCCAGCCTGCCCTGCCCAGAGTCCCCAGACCAGCAACAACCCTGGCACACTCAGCCCCTCACACAAGCAAGAGGTACAAAAAGTCTTTGCAGACTCTGTGTTACTCACAAGTTTGATGCATCTCTTCATGGAGGGAACCAGGCTTTGCAGGAAGGTCTGCTCCAAGCTGGTTGTAGCTCTTCCTTTTGGACACTTCTGGGAGAAGTGAGCAGCCCAGCCCAAGGAGCTCCTGCTGCAACCCCACAGACATCCACGCTCATGAGGGAGCACCACAACCCCTCCTCTAGCAGCCAAACCCACCCAGAGCTCATTCCACCTCTTTTATCCAGGCTAGGGTGGGGTCAGAGCTAAAAACCTGCACCCCCACCCACATGGCAGCTGTGGGGGCAGGAAGGGGATGTTCCCAATTGGTGCTGGCCCCACTGGGGGGGAAGGTGCCCACCACACTGCAGCATCTTGGTGTGGACACTCCCAGCTCCTGGAGTCAAGAGGTCTATGTGTTTAAAGTCCAGTTCATGCCCTTGGTGGTTGCTTGAAAACATTTGTGGCTAAAGCTCTCCAAAAACACAGAGGTGCTACCAGAAAACAAACAAACAAACAAACAAAAGCATTACATGTGCCTTTTCATTTTTATAAACACCTGAACCCCAGTGTGGGGTCTTCATTTCCCACAAAGTGCCCAGGCTGTGCCCCCACGTCACTGAAAAGCAGCTTCTCCATACAGCACAACTGCTCTGTGGGATTAGCCATGACAGGAAAGTTAATTTATTGCATGACAGTCGTATTGGGGAGTGATGTTGCTTTTCAGCTGCCTCTTGTGTAAAAGGTGGCACTGTCCTGCATCTGCTCCGAGTGTGACAGGCTGGAACTCAAGAGCACCAGGGAAATTGCAGTGAGCTGTTACCACTGGTACTTCCCACTGGACAAACTCTCAGCTGATGAAAGTCAGCACTGCTCCACAAAAAAGTGGTGAAAGCAGCAATACAGGCTGTTTCTTCAAACAAATCCATTGCTTAAGGAGTGTGTTATAATAGCTAAATGTTTGCTGAATTAATTTTTCTAGATCCAAAGGCTCTTTTTTAGACAGCTAATGGTGTTAAGTTGTTTGGCTGCAGTATGTTTATGCATGAATTTGCACACAGAAAAACAAACTTATTCAGCTGGGACAAGGGTTTCCAAACCAACCTGAACTACCACACCAGTGCACAGTGTTAACAATAATTCAGAATTTCCCTTCCTCTCATAGCTCAAACACTGGCAACACTCCTATCAGAGCATTAAATGTCTGCTGTAAGCCTCTGTTTAGCAGGAAGATTACATCCCCCAGATTTCACAGTTCAAAAGTTTATACTGTCCTGAGCTATTTATAAACTGCTGACACTGCCTCTTCTTCAGCGCAGATATCCTGGGGAAATAATAATAATAATAAGTTTGAGCCAGTTTGAAACAGGTTTTCAAAGGGTTGTTTTCTGATTAACTCTCAGTCCTGCATCAGAAACTTGTCTTTGCTGGCTTGAGGTTTGTAATTAAGTATTCTTCTGACCTTCCATTAAACTTGACACTTTGAAAAGAAAGTTAGAATTTAGAACCAGATAATCAATACTAAAATCAACATATCTTTTGCTTCTAGTTAATCATTTGCTCAGAAGAAACAGGAATGACTTTCGGGAAAGAAAAAACAAATTAAAGAAGCCACAGGTTAAAAATTATTTCTGCCATAACAGAATGATCATTAATAGAATGACCACTTCATCCTGAACATCCATATATTTAGTTTTCACTTCCCATTGTACATCTTTTCTCTAGGTCTTTCAGCACATAAATCTCTCAGACTCTCTCTTGATGCAGGACTGCTTTCAAAACCCAAAATAGATATTTTTATGTCATCTCCATATATCCAGTTCCAGGGAGAGAAGACTCAGGCCTTGGTCTAATCCCATTTACACAGATCAAAATCAGAAATTCCACTGGAGTGGGCAGTGGGGCACTGCTGAAAACCTGCCCTGCTTCTTACTTTTGGCAATTTTGTGTGGGATGCTTTTAACACATCTCTGAGCCAACAGATTTGAATGTGTTCTTTAATTAGACCTCTGTTTTAGAAATCAGAGGTGGCACTCCTGCTTGTGACCATCTCTGCCCTGCCAGTGCTCTCAGGTCAGTGTCCTCCCCACACAACCTCCACCCAGCCTGACCCTGCCCTGATCTGGGGTTGGCATCACAATGGTTTGCCTTTTCATTCCTCAGTGCAAATGATCAGATTCTTATTTTATGGTTGTACTGAAAAGGGTAGAGGTAGAGAGGGAAAAGTTTTGGAACCAATCAAATGTATCCAGGGATGGTGATCCCACCGCTTCCCTGGGCAGCCTATTCCAGTGCTTAACAGCTAAAAACAGCTCTTTCTGGGAAAAAAAAATTCCTAATATCCAACCTAAACATCCTCTGGTGCAAGTTGAGACCATTTCCTCTTGTCCTGTCAGTTCTTACTTAGGAGATGAGACCAACTCCCACCTGGCTACACCTTCCTGTCAGGATTATTGCGTGATTTCTTCTGTGCAAACCTCAAAGGATTTCTCAATATCAATACTTGCTCTAGTTACATGTAACCATCTTTCAACTTCCAGAAATATATTCAGGAGTGATATTAAATATTTCATAAAACTGTAGCAAAAAGTTCTTTGTAGACTTTGGGTGACCTGCTGCTTATTCTGAGGTGAGAGTAGGTGCTTCAAGAGTGTATTAAATTCAAATAATTTAAAAGAAGTCTTGTGTTTGTTGGGTATCTGCTTTGCCCAGCTGAAAATCAAGGCCAGGATGACTCAGTCATTATCCTGCAATGTGAATTCACCATCCTCCCTACATACAACACACACAGCATGATTCAAGGTTAAGCACAGAATAGCAAAAGACTCAGAGCATGGACAATTTTAATGGTAAAGGAACCTTGACTTTTACTGATTATATTAGTTCAACTAAAATTGACCTTCAATATATGAAGATTTTGTTTTCACAAATACGTGGTGTGACTGATGCCTTTTCTTAGGCTTACAAAAAAAGTAATCAGAACTGAAGCTTTCAAGGCCACAATCTCTTTTTTCAGTTCAAGTAACAGATAACGGAAGGAGAGACATAGTTATGAGATCTTAAAAGCTAAACTAATCTTTTTTGTTTGTTTGTTTCGTAATAAAGGGCGATAGCATTGCTATTTATCAGGTCCTGTGAGCTGGCATTGCTGCTAAATAACAACAGGCTACTTCCCAGCATCATCTCCAGAGCTGTTGCTTGTGCATATTTATCCAGTTAATGGGATGGATTTATTACAAGTATTGGATAATTTGGACCCAGCCTACACTGATGTATTTTATGGCATGTGGTCAACCCAGCTATTACGGCCTGGGTCTGCAACTGCTCTGTAAACTGGAGCATGCAGTCATTAAAATGAATGAGCACAAGTGTTTGCTATGCTGGTTTTAATTATATGTTTATCTCTTTTCTCTTTTAAACTTCCATTTCATTTATACCACATGTGGTCACATATGGGCCGTAGATGTCATCTTAGGGGGTTTAGGGAAACCATAGGCAAGCAGCTTCCCTTATTTAGGAGGGTGTAACTCACCTCCTTAACAGCAATTATAGGGCTGCATATCTTAATTTGGATACATATTCCTGATTTTGAGTGAAGTCCAGTATCCAGAGATGAGGGAAAAAGAGCAAATCTTCATCATGTGGAACATTGTATTTGAGAAGGAATGCTTTAATGCTCATAGACTCACAGAATTTTTTGGGTTGGAAAAGACGTCTAAGATCACCAAGTTCAACCATTAGCACAGCTTAAACACAGGTTTATTCTTTACATTATGACTTGGACATTTGGTGAAGAAGTTTCTTTACTAATCTCTACAGAACAAAAATGCTAGAGGATGAAACCCATCAAACTATTAATATAGCATATAATAGTTTAAATTTCTAGTTTAAGGCACAATTAAATGATACTTTCAGGGTTCAGTATTGTTTTCTGGAAGTTATGCCATGTGGATAAATATCATTCCCTTTTAACTCATGAAAATTAGTGTGAAAATATAGTACAGATGTTGGAGGATGTCTCTGATAGCACAGTTCCACCTAAGGAATGCACTGAAAACACAGAATCCATGGTATGGTGCAAGAAATCCAGAGGAATGGACCTGTTCTGCAGGGCATTGACATCCTGTTAGCTCTGTGATTTATACCACGAAAATCTTTTGACTTACTAGTTGGCTTATGGATTTACTCTTCATGTGATTTTATTGGTGGAAATGGGCCAGGAAAACCAAAAGGGGATGGAAAGCCCACTTTCACAGAATTGTACAGCCTTGAAATTTTCTTCCTAGGAGTGTTAATGTCAGAACACACAGTCATCTCAGCTCTTATAAAAATCAAAGACATTGTTTTTGACCTTATAGCTCCTTTGGCCAATTAGGAGTCGAAGAGAGTAATGTCCAGACGTGTGAAAATCTGCAAATACATTACTTTCTTCATTGGGTGAGCTATCTATTCCCAACATTGGCTCAAGGCCTACGTCTTTCACATGACAGAATGTGAACAATTTATGCATTTAGCTAAATCTGCTTAACCTGGGTCAAACTACACCCATGTTGGAGCTTTGCCATCACAAGCGAAAAAGAATTATAGATCTGATGGTACATGTTCTGATGAAGGAGAAACAGTGACACTGGGCTGATCAACAGTTTAACTATGACACAAGTGGCTCTCTCTGAGGACAGGATCAGGTCTATTGAAACGATCAATTTAAGTTTTAAATTATACTTTTAATTATTTAAAATAGAACGTCAGCAGAGCTAAGAAAAAGAAAAAAAAATCCCTTTGTGTCAAACAGTAATTACATCTGACTTTTCCACCAAAAACTCTAAGTGCTGTGGAGCTGCATTAAAACTGCTTAAATGTGGAAGGTTCTTTCTTTTGCGTAGTTCAGACTGTGCACTGAACTAGATAGCTTTGTTAGCAGGGCACACAGCTCCTCGTTCCTGGAACCCTGCTTGAACTCTTTGCTTAAATGAATACACTGGTTTTGCTCAGTCATTAGTAGGCACTTACTCATATCGAAATGCTCTGCATTTAATTCAGGACAGTTGGCAGCCTCTGCACGAGCAAGACTCCAAAATGAGCCAGCATATGAAGGAGGGGAATGTCTTCAGCTTAGAGCTGGGGTTACCTCTAGGGCAAGGAGGGGATTTTCTCACTCCAGCTGTCTACTGCAGGACTGGTATTCAGTGTCTGGTGCTCTAAGACCTGCAGTCTTGGTGAGGGAAGGGGGAAAAATATAGAAAAAATAAATAACCCCTGAAATGCCCACTAGGAGAAGAGAAAATTGCAAATAACACACATAAAAAAAATATATCAGAAATATACCTGCTCATGCATCAGTCACCTCCATTTCAGATGCGATGCCAAACAGAGAGGATGAATGGGGGTTCAGCTCAGTTAGGGAGAGTGCAAATATCAACATCACTAAAGCTACTTTTCAGGTTAACATAATCTTCTGTCTGCAAACACGGAGTGGTTTATCTGATNTTTTTTTTTTTTTTTTTGGACAGCTGTGATCTTCTCCTTTCAAAACCTTGTCACTGCCGTTCAGCAGAAATGTAAGTGATATGATTAAGGAACATGGCATCTTGTATAATCGGTCGTAATCATTATCTAGGGGTTTCAGTAACATGACACATGCACAGCAACAGCAGCATCTGCTGTGGACTGACAGATATCTCAAGCTCAGGATGAGGGAAGCGCACTGAGGGATTTGTAAACTTGTCTTGGCTAATGCCACTACCCTGATGTGAACCTGTTGTTGGCTATGCTGCTTAAAGGCCAAAGATTAAAAGTGTTTTATAAAGTTCATCCTGTGTCTCATGAACCTCCATCTCTGGCCGGTGTGGGATGTGTTACCTTGGCAGACCTTTCCCACTTTCACTGATAGGATGGCACTTTTGGAAGTAGCTGCAAAGAGCAGAATTCTATTTTTGCAGTATTTCCTCACCGTGCACCAGGTTGGTCTTTTACAAACACTCAGTACTGGATTAACTGTGTTTCTAGAGTGGTCAACAAAGTTGAATTGTGCAATATGTGCTCTGTAGGTTATAACATGAGGGGATCCCAGCTGCAGGGACACCTGACTGTGACTCGAGTGAGAGCCACGGTGTCTTTGTGCTGCCTGAGCAGCTCCACACCCTCCATCCGAGCTGAAGAGCACAGACCATGGCCCTGGGGACAGCAGCCGTATTCTGGAGGCTTCCAAAGGGACATCTGAAGTCTGTTTCTTCCTGAGCCTGCAGAGACTAAAATCCAATCTCTCCCTTTCTGCATGTGTCCCCCAACCGCTGCGCTATTAAAGGTCTGGGAAAAGTGGAGATGAGAGATGTTTTCCATGCCTCCTTGTTGTAAGAGTCACTGGAAGGCAAATGGCAGTGAGCCAGGAGGAGAACAAGCAACTGAGAATCCTGCCAGAAATGGGATACACACTTTTTTTTTTTTTTTTCTTTTTCATGTTTTTTGATTTGGCAAAACTTAGAACAGCTGTAGACTGCATTCATTTAGTCTGAGGTCTGAGTGATTGCCAAGGCCGTGGTTGGGGACATCACTTTTGCACACCAACTGTGGAAATTCATCATTCCTCCATGTCAGCATCAGAGGATTAAGATTTGGGCGCTGTTCCTTTATTGTGACTCCAACATTTTGGTCACTTCTAGACCAGATCTTGTACTCAGCTTGCTCCATTCAACTGTTTGTGAACATTACTACAGCTGTCCTCCTGGTACAGTTACAAGCTACCAGCCAGTGGGCAGCCTGAAGTCAGGTTTGGGCTGCAGTGAAGCAAAACCCATTTTTATGCAAGCACAGCAGTTTATAAAGATAAGGTGCATCTAGAGAGGCTGCTGTAACACTATCATTTATTTGCATCTGCCATACATCTCAGTTTCAGGGGTCTCAGTACGCAGCATTCACAATTTACAGATCCCGAGTAACATTTAGGATTATTCACAAGTACCCAACAATTATGAAAAATGGCTGAATAGAAGAAAATGGACAATCTTTAAACAGGTTAAATGCATAAGTGTCAGCATATTATATATGTTATATATTCATTTTACGCCTGAGCAGAACTGCAGATCATGTTCCATCAACCATATTAACTAAGAATAACACAACTAATTGTTCCAAAGGTATTCATTCCCACTTTACTTTCTTCAGGTTTTATAGATAAGGATTTTTCATAAAATTTTAGAACATTACGATTCTGATTTTGCTACTCCCATCATGTAAGACTTTATTCCCCAGAATATCTCCCTAGGTCAGCCTTTGTGATTATGGGATGGACTATGCTGATTTATACCATTTGAGAATCTGGACCATTGAGTTCAAGAGGATAACTAATGGAGTCAGGAGCTCATCAAGTTCAGAGATGGCATCAGAATCTGATTCTGCTTGTGTTCAGGAACAAAGGATTGATAACTGATGAAAGGAGAGGCAATTAGTTAACCACATTTATGAAGGAGACAAATACAGAATGCAAATGCACTTGCCTCTTTAAGGCTCCCTCTACTATTGCCTCATGGAACAACAAAAAAAAAATCATATTCCTTTATTCTCAAATACAAACATATTGAATGATTATTGCCTAAGTGCCAGATAACTCTGCCTTCTTGCTTTCTTGCAAGTCAAGGTTTGAAAGAAAAACTATGTGTATCTATGTGTATCTATGTGTATAGATAAAACAGGCTCAGATCAGATGTAAAAATCCACCTGCTCCATTTATTAATGCAACTCTGCATGTGAAAATACAGTTCCAGGAATTAGGCAGCATATGCAAGTACAGCTAGATAAATTTAAAAAGAATTTAAAATAAAGATACATTTGGGAATATGAAACAGGGTGAGACTAAACATAATATAATAAAAGATAGGGAAAACAGTTTGGCACAACACAGCAGTGATGAGAATTTCAGCTCCTAAAAACTGCATTTTTTACTGAGGACCTTGCCACAGGTGAAGTCACGTTGGCTGCTCCCACCTTGCGCAGGGGCACGGGCAGGTGTTCCTGCCTCCTCTCTGCCTCTGAGACAAACACCTGCTAATATTAGCCACCTCCTCCCCGTCGCCACCAGAAGGAGCTTAGCAGATATTTTCATTGGATTGTACAATAACGTGAAGTCTTCTCTAATCTTATTTGGCACATAACCCATTGGATTTATGGAAATCCTGGGTGAGCTCTGACCCGGAGGTGTGGCAGCCGCACAAGCTCTGCGCGTGAGCGGTGTCGCGGTGGTCACGAGGAGCGCCCTTGGCTTCACCTACTGCTGGAGGTTTTTGGCTAGGCTGACAAGTAACCCTGAAATCCAAAGGGAATGGGGTATAAAAATCAGTCTTCCAAACAGCGCTTCGTCTGATTAGCATGGAGAAAAAGGAATTAATAATGAGGAGGGGAAAAAAAGATAGCCAGAAACTACAAACACCAGGGAGCCCATTTCAGTGTTGCTGAAAATAAAGCAACAATAGCAAGACTAGTCATCTCATTAAATAATAATTTGTTATTTCCCTTAATGCTGCACAGGTTCTTTAATGGCTGTGACTTCTTAAGACAGTTTGACTATAATTCCCACATATTTATCAATAGGAAACTTGTATAACTTTTAATGAGTCCTTGAACTGACCACCTGTGAACAAGGGGTATCATAAACCTTGTCTGTTCAAATATGAAAAATAATTTTAGCGTAAGTTTCCCTTGATGTGGCTGATCTAAAGTGGTTCGTGAAACTATTAGCAGACAGCTCAAGCCATTCTCCCTACAAAATTAAGACGTGGTTACTCCTGTCCAATTGCAAGGAGTGGAAGTTGTTCTCATTTCGCACATTTGGAAAATTGCAGGTAGTTAGAGAAGAAAAAAAAAAAAAAAAACAACAAAAAACACCACCCCCAACTGTTTATTAAAGAATGGTTCTTCCATTAGAAATGTGCATTGATACATTTATTTGTGGCCAGAGTCTAGCCATCGAGAAAAATTTCCAGTTGTTGAAACTAGTCAGATGGTCTTTCATGTCTTCATGTTTCGTGACAAGAGATGAGTATGTGCTTTCGCAGGATTCTGGACTCAGGGGAATTTCATTTTCATATAAAATTAAATTCATATAACTTCCTGCACAATTTCAGAAAAAAAATTATGCAAAGAATGTCATTTCATTTCAGCTGAACCAGCTTGTAAGTTTTACCAGCTCTATCCACAGTGCTCATGACTGGTTATAAAATGCAATCATACTCCATTTTATTCTTATTTATGTATCATCTGTCAGATTTTCCTGTTTCACTTTGACTTCACTGTTCTGATTAAATGTTAATATTTTGGTTTTAAATTACATATCCTCTGGCATGTGATGCCACATGCAGAGATTTTTTTTCCTGTGGCACTTTAATGAGATGGTGCCATATCAATATATCTGCGTGAAAATTTTCAATAATTAGGAAAGAAAAATGTTACATTTTCAACCAGGAATTTTCAAATATATTCTATTAAAAGGATATTCTTTTCTAAACCATAAAATATTCAGATGAGCCTTTCAATACAGAAAGTTTTGTTTCAGCATTTGTTGTAAGATAGTTATGTTGATGCCTTCAAAGGTAAATATTTGCAAGGCATCCATTTTTTAAAGAGATTTGAAAATCTGCATTTTTGTCCCAAATCAGGAAGAAACAAAATGGCATTTAAATTCCAGGTTTACACACAGTTTCTCAATTTTTAGTCCACAGGTATTGGATCATCCTGCTGGAAAAAAATGCATCCACTGGAACTCCAGCGCCTTTTTTGGGAAGACTGTGGGTACACTGAAGGCATTTCCCAGCATGATCTGCAAGGGAAAATGGTGAAGAAGCCAGAAAAAGAGAGAAACAAAACCACCACAAACGCACAAAGTGTTTTTGCAGAAATAGTGGCATGGCCAAGGTACCTCCATCCCTTCACTCTGATGGCAATCACATCACAGGTAACACGATGTTTTCCTGCTTTGGGCGGCACTGCGGAGATAACCTCTCCATGACAAATAGATTTTCACCAGCTTTTTCCTGTGTGCTGGCCTGAACCTGAATTTTTTTTGATGTTAAATATAAATACCTGAACGCTGCTCCTATTTTCTCCTTGCATAAATAAAGTGTCTACAGGCAGAGGGGAGAGGTACTCCTGTTGCCCTTCTGTTGTGACAACGTCAAACAAAAGCTATGCTCGGTGTTTTCCAGAGGTACATCTTTGTCTTACAGAAAACGTAATTGCACCCTTTTAAAATATCATCCTGGTGCCCCAGAGCGTTGGGTGGATGTGCTGAGTGATTTACTGCACCAGAGTCCTTTGGTTTTCCTGCAGCTGTAACAGAGCTATGGAAAACTTGGGGATACATGGCTTTTCCTTTGGTGGTGCTGGTCTCAGATGAGCTGGGTGCCTCATTTTTCCATTTGCCGTATTAGAATGAACATACAACAGGAGGAACTGCCTTACATTTTCCATTCTTCATGTTAAGCATAATCTCCCAGCCTAAGTGCTGAATCACATCTCCCAACTATTTCCTGCTCCAACTGTGCCTTCACTTGTGTTGCTTTTATTTACCGTGTCAGCCCGCACCTTTCTTAACAGTGTTGCTTTTCTTCCCCTTCAAACAAATACATCCTATTCTCTATGGCAATTTTTAAGCTGTGTGCTCCAGTCAGGGGTTAGACAAACCTTATCAGTATGCGTGTGTGTGTATGTGCATGCACTTGTGTATGTAATTCAGGTATTTTCTCCTACTGAACAGGACAGTTGCATTGGGAAGCTGGTAAAAGCTAGAGTGGAACAACAGCACAATGCATCAAAGGGGGAACCGAGGTTCTTTTTTTCCATCATTTTAGCTGAATGCATCACAAAGTGGCAATTATATGGCACATTTTTCTTCTAAAAAATTGGCCTCGTTGTGCCTCTAGACAACAAAACAGCATGAAGAAACCATACAGGCACAGCTTGGTTCCAAATAACCATGTTTACCTAATATACACAAATATGCCAGGCCTAACTATATAAATATTGCTGTTCTGACTTATTTCTGGAAGTTTCTAAAACACATAACGTGATGAGAAGAAAAGAACATTCGCTATTTATTTTCATTGTAGGAAAAGGCACTAAATCTCGTGTATAAATATATTTGAAATGTGATAGGGAAAGATGACAGGAGTATCCATGGAGCATTTTATACCCACTCATATGGTGAAAAACACACAATGGAAAAATTGATCTGAGGTGTTCAAATTTATATAAGAGGCATTCTGATTTATCTAGAAAATGTTTTCCATGGTATTTAATTTGAATTGATTCATGCTATGGTTTTTCTTTCTTTTATAAAATATTCAAGAGATTCTCAGGGTGACATGAAGCACTTTTAAGAGAACTACCAGTTATCTCCTCTTTTCTTATCTCTTGGGCAGCTTTTTCCAGCATTCAGAACTAGTGCTTGAGTTTTAAAGCTCCCTTCCATGATTGCTGTCAGATGAGATGTATTGACAGAGAGGTTTTGCTCTGGGGACCTAATGTAGTGTTTGAATGCATCAGAAATTGCAAATGATGCAAAATGACTCAAAAAAAAAATATTCCTAACAGAACTCAGAAAATTCCCAGCCCAGAAGCGTGACTGGTTTTAACAAATGACAGATTCAAAATGGAACAAAAGATAATTTCTGTCTGATTCCAGGGGAGTGGATGACAGATGACTCTTAGCCTGTGGCACGTGCACCTGGCAGTGCTGTCGCAGCGTGCCTGTGCCAAGGGCACAGGGCTGAGATGCCAAACCTGGCTGATAATGGGATTAAAGACTCTGAGAGGCACCTGCTACCTGTTAGGTTTTGATTTGAATTGTCCTGTCGGTGGTTCTTCCATAAGGATTTGTACAGAGCAGAGTCATGGCAGGCGTTCCTCACTCACAGAATTTTCCTCATTTTCACTTTCTGGGACAAACAGGGGTTTATGGAGTCTAACTCAAGTCTCAGCTGGTGCAGAGGTCAGGGCTGAGATCTAGCAGACATCCACGTGATGCTGAAGCTGCCAAAAAATTATTATTGGCACTGGTGTCCAGCTATGCCAGTCTTTGGGATGACAATTGGATGAACTACCAGGAGCTCCATCCCAATGCTCTGTGGTGGCTGCCCCAGGGCACGAAATGGTGGAGCCGTGCTCCGTGTCCCAGTACAAACTGGTTAAACTGGGGCACACCTGACCCTGTGAGTCACTGTCATTAGAAAATGCACATGGCAAAAGAGTTGCAAGGAAAGACTGCTGGAGGAGAGGGGGAAAGTATTTATGAAAAATGAAAAGCTGTCCATAGCTTAATTTGACTTATTGTTCCAAAATATTTGTCGCCCAAGACTAGTTCAAGTCCTGCAACTTATCACTGCAAAAATACCAAAAGAAAAAGGTCTCCTCCCCTTTCTGGCATTTGTTTGCTTTTTAAAACATCTGAAACAACATGATTTGTGGTTTGGCTTTTTTGTTTTGTTTTTATTTGGTGGGTTTGATGTTGTTTATTCAAAACGACAGAGGCTCCACTTTGTTACTTTCTTATTCACCTCTATTTGTCTGCTCCATAAACTTCAATATATTCCCTTAGTCTGAAAAAAATTAGATTCTAACTAAACTATAACTTCCTCTTTCCTCTGGCCATTTTCCAAGAGCCAGAAAGTACTTTAAAATTCTGAAGGAGCAAAAAGAGATTGGGGGAAAGAAATAGTTTAAAATAAGGAAAAATAAATCACTAATGTTTTTGCACTTTGTTTCCCATGGAAATATAAAACTCAAGAATATTTTTAAAAATCACACTTTGAGATTAGAATTTTAAAGTCTCGATTTCAAGTGATGGTTTTGTATTTATATTCTACAGTTCTGTAGAAAATAAAGTATTTTTTGACTGCAAATCTCTTCACTCATAAGCACACAGTCTTCATTAAAAATAGTCCTCAACAGGTATTTGAAGGAAAAGAAATAAAAAAACAAATGTGTCTAAAAACCCAAATTACAACCAGTTTAAAATTATGTAGTACTTTACTGAAGAGATTAATCAGCCTTTTTAATGTATAGAGTCAAAAAACAATAGAAGATTTTTAGAAGAGAGCCCTTCCATGAAGAAACATGGAAAGGCCTTATTGGTTAATTATCCATTTAGGAGAAACAACGAATATACCAATAGAGATATTTCAGGGGACTTAGTAAAAAAAATCTGATTTCTTAAGAAAATGTTGTCTAGTGTAGGTCCTTCACTGCTGACACCTTTTTGGTCAATCTTCTGCTGTTGGGTTTCAAATTTTATGCTCCACTGAAACCAGTTCCATCATGGATGTAGTGCAATTACAGCTAAATGTAAGAAGAAGAATTAATGAATTATTTTAGGTTAATTGTTGGACATCTTAGAGGTCTTGTCCAGCCTTACTGACACTATGATTTCCTTTCTGTTTGTTTATTTTAGTTGAATAATAAGAATAAACTTCTCCAGCTGGGATAATGGTTGGCTCTGGATTTGTCCTACTTCTTAGACCTATTCTTTTATTTCTTTCCTCGAAATCATAAATCTTTGATGATGTGGGTCCAATTGCCTCAAAGCCACTACATAAACATTGTATTTCCACCAATTTGATTTAACTTCTATTACTTTTTCCCAGAGTTCTGCTCCTTATTCAAATTAAAACCAACCAAACAAACCAAAACCATCTTTCCATTCCTTTCCCTCGTCCAGATGCCTTGCAAAACACAGAGGAACAACGGCTTTAATCTGGGGAGATGGTGGATTTTCTTTCTTCTTTTAAGCAGGCAGAGGATATTTGTGCAAGGGAAGGATCAGGGTCAGGCCAGGCACAGCGTGTGAGTGAAGTTGTCTATCTCCAGGCCACACAACTCCACTGCAAGTTTCCCTAATGCCTTGGCAGCACTCCATGGCCCGACCTGGAGACGCTGAGCTCAGACGAGGAAGCCAATTAGGTTATAACCTGCAGTTGGTTCAAGCCCAGGTCCTGGCAGTGAGCTCTGGCTGCCTGATCCACTAAGCTGCCCTGAATCGGCGTGAGGTCTAAATTGGAACATTTTGTTTTGGTGGGGGAAAAAAAAAAATCACAATTTCCATAGAAACCAGAAAAGGATAAAATACTGTGAAAGACAATTACAAAGGCTATTTTGTTTTAATTTATCATCTTTGCTGTCCTCCTTGCTGTAGATTCTCTGAGAATACGCTTCTAATTGCATCATTTCATTAGCAAATCTCCTGTTTTATTTGAAAGTGCATATGCAAATGGGAACAGTATTCAGGGGAAAAGAAAAAACATTCTGGTGCATTTGCATTTGTGGAAAGGGCCAAACCATGAATGAATGCTACCACATTCTGAATTTCCTCTATATTCCCCTATTTTCTTAATTCGTTTGGTGGTGGGGGGCGGTGGGAAATAAACAAAAAATTAAGACGTGAGCACGGAACCTCAACTTCCACGAATTGACACGGCTCCATCCAGCTTGGTGGAGCTTCTCTGGTTTATATCAATCGAAGATCTGGGCTAAAGGTTTATGGGAGTAATGGGAATGGGAGGATTTCAGCGACGGAGGAGAGGAGATGCTGCGGGGAGCTGCACACGCAGCGCGTGGCCATGACTGCTTGCACACTAATTAAACCAGTTTTATATTTTGGTACTGGAAAGATGGTTAAAACCATCTGTTTCTTTTTAGAATATTCTACTAGCTAAGGAGAAAATGTGGACAAGATTAGATCTAGGTGATAAACAGTTGTTTGGGGTTTCTCTCTTCTGCATCTGAAGGTCAAGATCTAAATAGGATTTGCGTCAGTACTTAAGGACAGATGTAAAGGTTTATTGCAGTGTGACAAACAACATGATCTTAGGTAAATCTCCAATGTTTTGTTTCAACCAAAGCAGTGATTTAATTTATCTAGTGTTCTATTTAAGCTTCCCTCTTTCTGCATGTTTTAACCCTTGCAATGTGGGAGCGTTTAATATAGTTTGAAACGAACGCTGAAAGAAATATTCCTGATTTTTTTACTGAAACTAATTGTGGAATATGACCCAGTCTGAGTCCTCCTACACATCAGGCAATCAACAGGCTGATGCCTCAGTGGAGTGTTCCAGCAAATTACCTGGCACAGCCATCGCAGGGTAGCTGTGCTGGAGCACATCCCTGGAGCTGAATTAGAGGTTGTAAATTGCCTCCACAAATCCCTTCCCTCATAGTCACTTATTGTCCCACATAAGTAGCTATCATTTTAATTGACAGAGTCTTGTGTGAGGGATGCAAAATCATGAAAAATATGAAGTGCATCATACAGAGACAAAACACAGCTCCATTGAAATTATACCTTGTCAAGAGGGAAAATATTCTGGTTGGCTGAACATGAATCAAAGATTTTGGAGGACCAGAATGCTGGAATTACCTGGTCTCAAAAAGTAGGGATAGAAAAGGGCCCGATTTGCTTATTTAGACTTATTTTCCTCTCGAGTTATTTTTCTTTTCTGTTGGTCACAAAGAAAAGGTGAAACTTCGGAAAGGAAAAGCAGGGAAGAACTAAAATATAAATAATGACAACTTTTATTTGTGGAGTAGATAGTCCAGGAGACAGATAATGGCACAAAAGCAGTTCCCTTGGGAAAAGAGCTTGAACCCAGCTGGAGCAGGGAGCGATGGCCATCCAGGCTGTGCAAGGGCCCAGGGCTGGTGGCTCTGTGGGCCGTGTCCCTCCCCATATCAGGGTTTCAGTGGTTCACAGGCTCCTCATTGGCCCTATAAACAAAGATGAATTTCAGTCTCTGAACACATCTGTCATGTTAGGGCTCTGACACTTTGCATGATGGTGCTTAGCAGTCGTGGTACTGTGCACACAAGAGATGTTGGTACTGCCTTTTCTCCTCTAAAACTGATACTTAATTAAAAAATAAGTACACGTGCATACCTACAATCACAGTTCTGTCATCTTATGCTGCAAAGCCACAAATGGAATATCTTGTTCTCATATCTTTCTTGTCTTTGTTTTCTGCTCCAATCTTTGTATTGCCCTTTGAAACATGTGCATTAATAAAAAAAAGATCAGAGCTATTTTCTCCCTTATTAAAAAATATTAAAGTTAAACATACGTGACCAAAAGTCTGAAAATTGGACAAATCAAAACACATTATCCCTCCTGAGTTCTGTTTGATTTTATGTCTTGATATCCTTTGCTGACAAAGGAGAAATATCTTACACCACAGTGGAAGTCGACAAAGATATTTCTCTCTTAAAGACTATGGGTAGAGGAGTGCATGTCTTGGTTTTTTACTGAAAAGAGAGATTTTTTAAAAGATTACATCCTTTATTGATTGATTTATTTATTTAATCCATTCACCGATAGCACAGAAGCTTCTGCTTTAGCACTTTACTGTTGCTGCTTGACTGAACTATAGAGCTTACTTTTTTAATGCAACCCTGAAATCAGCTTCAACATTGAAGCAAAGGCCATGACACTAGAGATTTTCAAGCTGATGGAGTAAAGAATATTGGGTTTGTGTGTATCAGTGCAATAGGTGTTGAAAATATAAAAAAAGAGGACCATTGATCAAAATAATAGATAGAAGCATTTTTTAATCTGCACAAGTCCATACATGTTTGTGTCTCCAATTCTACACACACACAAAGACATGCAGAAGTGTGTCTCTAACTCCCAAAGTATTTGGCATTCTATATGTGTTTCAGCTTTTAGCTTGATTTCATTGACAGTTCAGTAAGAATACCCTTCTCCCTTCCCTTGTGAAAAACTATACATGTTAAGCCTTTTCTTTTTTCTTTAACAGAGCTCTCATGTTGTTTTCTTTCTTTTACTGGATATGTGTTTTGTTTTGCTCTTGAAGCAGAAAAGCACAAGTTCTCAAATAGATCTTTGTTGCCAAAAATCAAGTGTGTTTAAAGTACAGCCGACTTGATGAGGGTTTGCTTGAAGGGGAGAGGGAGGTTTCTCCTGCTACCCCAACAGCCCTCGTGTTGTGCGTTGGCCAATGGAAAAGCCAATCTCAGGGTGAGGACCAAGGAGTGCAAACCTGAAGGACCTTGACATCCATGATTTAATCATTAGGACGAGGTGCTTTGCTGAGGAACAGCCTCAGGAGGAGGTCAGGTTTCAAGGATAACACTTGCACCAACAGAATGGTGTAAAAGAGATTTATTTTCTCACTGCAGATATTTATTCAATATGTTGCGAGTGCCACCAGTGTATTTTCTGCCCTTGCATTCAGAGCGCTTTTAAGGAGAACATGTATCACTGTAAGCAGTTCATGGATGAGTAGACTGAGGCACAGCAAAAGCTAATGATCTGACAGTTCAAAATTAATAACTAAATCAGCAAAACAAGTTGCAGAGGAACACAAGCAACTGGCTGCAGTGGCTTGTTTATTATTCTAAATACATCAGCGTACCTCAGGCCTGACTCCCGTTCCTGAAGGCAAGGCTTTTTTGATGCAAAGCCTCCTAATATATCCAATTTTGCTCTGAATGCTCCGGGAAATAAGAGTTAACTTTAATGAAAGCCTGTTTGTGCTTTAAAATGTCATATATATGGCCTGACTAATGGAAAGAGGTTAGAAAGAAATATATTTTAATATGGAGAACGTAGTTACCAGTGCACTATCAGAGCACAACTGACATGGGACGCAGTCTAAACAAAAGTCAGCAGCTACTAATGAGGCTTGTTAGTGATGCTAATCTATGTAAATGTTATTAATTGAGAACATCTATCTTTTATCTCCAACATTTGGTAATCAGGCAATTAAAAAACAATGACATTCCCGGCGGTTGTTCTCCCAGTTAAAAAAAAGTGATCAAAGAGTCCTGAATAAGGAAAGGGAAAGTCCCTTATCAAGAGCTGGGCCTTGCCTTGGGCTACCAGGGCTCATTAAAGGCAGAAAAGCTCTGTTGATCACCAATTAACCTGATTTGTAGGAACTCTGATAAAGACCTCAAACAACATGAGTTTTCTTAGCTATAATAAATGACACAGTTTATTGACAAAAATAAAAACGTTTGGTTTGAAAAAGAACATAAAGGAGCTATTCAAATTGGATAGCCCTACCACACACCAGGCCTGGAAGACGTGGGATGGGTTTAACTTCACCACATTGGTGGCATATTATCAATGCTAGATACAGTCAAACCTATTAACAGCCATATACACAACAACCAAATATATACATATTTGGTAGCTGCCACATAAATTTCTGTCATCTCTAGTCATAACAGACAGCAGATTGCATTAATTATGTATGTACTATGCTCATGAATGGAAATTCAGTGCTCTAGGGTGAACTCTGCATCTCGAAACACGAAAGTAAAAAAAAAAAAGGATATTTTCTTGAGGTTTAATTGGTGGACATTTTGTGATTATACTTTTTTTTTTTTTAATCTTAGCAGTTGCTTTAAATTATCCCTAGTGTAAAGAATGGCTTTTTAACCCATTCTTTTCTTTCTGGAGAATTTAATTCTTCCTCTCAGGTATTGTTCGTAGTGTCACAACGAGTAAGTATAACACCACAGTGTGACTGTCAACTATAATTGTAATTATTGCCTGCGATTCATTAATTCACATGGTGATGGCCTGTCCCTGTTTGTGTCTCTGGAGAAAGGGAATAATAACTAAATGTAAAACTTGGGCCTTGAGTTGAGTGGAAAAGTAGCACAAATGTGGTACCAAACTCAAGCATTCTCTGTATTTAAAGGTTAAACAGTTTTGGTTTAGCACCAGAGCTATTCCCCCAAACCTCTTCATTGTGAAATTATCTGTCACAAACAAATTGTCTGCATGGTGGGGATCTTGCCAGCATTAGCATGTCTTATCAAATTATATCCTGGGCATACATTGCTTTATATGCAACATTTTTAAGGGTGCTTTAGGTCTTCAATGATAAAATGCATTTGAGACTGTGAGATTAAAGCTGCCTTATTAGGTCTATCGAGTAGCTGATGTCCATGATCTTTATGGGCCGGATGTGACTTTGATAAGCATCAGATTGGGTCATAAAGTGAAAAAATACCACTGTCACTTTTTCTGACATATCCATTTGACACATGCAGGACTGTATCTCAGGTTTATACATCAAAAATTCAGCTCACTTTTCTTCCTGATGATGGACACCTTCATCATTTCCACAAAGATATTTTCCACTGTAAAATATCTTTTCCTCCTCACATCTGCCTTCTTCGTTCTCTATTTGTGTCTTTTCAATGCAGAACAGAAGCAGTAAAGAAAATCATATGGGGAGGTCCAACGCCTTTAAATGAGCAATTTTTAAGAAACCTCAGCTCTCATACACAAATTGATGATATGTCACGTTTAGCAGAGAATGTTTTTGGTGTCAGAGGACATGTCTGAGAAGAAACAAAAAAGAGACATAGCAGTCAGGGTAGCATGAAGTGTCAACAACCCCTTTGAAGCACAGACCCCTTTTTATTAAGATGATAAAATGAAAGATCAGCTGCTTAACAGTAGAGCATGTGAATATTTTGATCTGAGATGACGTCTGTGGTTTTGCTTTTTTAACTAATGCATTAGTGCCTCTCTCCCTCAAAAAAGGTATTAGTGATATCATGGGTGAGCTTTTATCTTACCATATAGATCTGAGCGTGTTTTACAGCAAAGATAATTATCTCCAACCAGTGATTTTGGTTGGTCTTTGATTTAGCTGTTCAAGCAGATGCCACCATAGAGATTCTATTATGCACAAACAATTGTATTTCATTGGTAAGTGCCCCGCATGCCTACCTCATTATTAGAACCCAATTAATTTTTCTTTGTAATAAAATGGAAAGACTTAGAGCTAACAGGAAGGCTACTCTAAAGAAATTTGGACCAACCGCAAAGAGTACCTGGAAGGAGCAGAAAGAAAGAAGAGCGGTAATTACGTGACACATGCACCCACACAAAAAAGAAAGAACATGAATTGAAGTTTCAGAAACAGGCCCAGGGAGCACAGATCGCAATCTGGCTAGATTGTGAAAGTACTACTAAGATGTCTTAATTATATGATTGATGTAAGCTTCAAAAGGAAGCTCGGTGCTCACAATGGCTACAAGGTTAGGAGTGTTATCTAATGTAGAAAGAAAACCACCACGGAAGGCAAACAGTGCACGTGAAACTCGAGACCTTTCTCTTTCAGAACCAATCAATAGCGTCTTATTTTTAATCTATATTACGTTTAAGAAAATGTGATGACATCCCTGATTGAAGATCACACAAATAATTATGCTGATAATGACTGACTTTGTGGGATCTGCAAGGAGTGGATCTACGGGAGCTGTCGTTTGAATTCCTGTGGCACTGCGTGCCAGGGACCTGGTTCAATTACCTGATAGAAGTACGTAGACTTCTTGATTGAGACAAACTGGGGAAAGCACTGCTTGGGGACACTGATTAACACATTCTAGCACAGTTCTGATTACTTTAATCCACTGACTTAGCTTACCAGTAAATTATCTCTTTTCAAGATAGTGGGGTTTGCTGATGCTGGGAATCTCATCTTGCAGGAAATTCTGGTATTTCAAACAGTCTCTTCCTCCAAATCAGAAAAAAAATAAAAAAATCCCTTCAAATGCCATTATTTTAGGAACCTTTTTTTTTTTTTCCCCACGCTTCTGATTGGAATTTATTTTTTAATCACCTTTATCATTACAATTGTTATTAACAATGGAAAATAAGTAAAGGAAATTTAAAATCCACAAAAAGGATTTTTTTTTTTATAATTCGAGGTTAAAAATGAAATGAAGATATCAAAACAATTTTTTTTTTTAAACAGCAAATCATTGTATTCAAAAAGGATATTTCTTCATTTGAAAATTGTAACTGGAAGATGGTTTCTGAGCTCACTAAAACTTTGCAGAAAGTGACCAAATGCTCTGCATATCAGCACCAGGCAATAAACTGCTTTCCTGCCTTTCTTTTGGTGCTGAGCTATTTGTTCCAGGCGAAATGAGGAAATACTAACTTTCTATACAAAATGCCTCTGTACACCCAGCCAAGTTTATGCAAAGGAACTAATAAGTATTTCTTGGTGAGTATCCAAAATGACAGATGAGATGGATGGACATGAAATAAGTCTTTATCCACAATGGGCAGAAGAATGAATTTAAAGCTATACATTCTATGGGAGAGCATATGTTTTTAATGCAAGCATCCACATAAACATTTTCTTCTGAGATAGGTTTGAGTAGTCCAGACTACCCACTCTTGTCAGGGCTTGTTATTGAAGGGTAACTCATTTGCTTGGAGATACCCAAATAAAATCATAACACAGTTGGCCCAATTCTATTAAAAAGTCTTTTTATGAGTCTTGATTGCCCAGGCCTGATGGTAATAGAGTGAGAGTTAATGCTACAAGCATTACACAGAAGAGGCAAAAATAAAAGCTCTACTGTGCAGACAGGAGGGGTGAAGGGTCCATTGAAAAGCAGAGAGATTAGCAACTCATCACATTATATGTGGGTTATCAGGAGACAGAGGTAATGAAAGTGAGACCTATATCCTTGATCAATAAGAGTTTGACTGCATTTTGAGTTCATTTTCCCCTGCCGAGAGCGAGACAGCAAGCTTACTATTGATCACAGTGTTAATCCATAACTAGTCTGGGCCCTAGCCTAGTGGAACAAGGAGGAAAAATAAGATAATAAGCAGGAACTCTTGATCTTTTATTATGGTGTGCTAGATAAAGAGAGAGCAAGGTTCAAGGTGAAATACTTTATGGTTAACCCTTTCTTTGCTGCTTAACTCCAAGTGCACGAATGAAAGTGAATCAGCCAGGTCTCATGTTTTGATACATATTGACCTTGAATCCTGTTGACAAACCCTTTGCTATGAAACCCACACGTGGGTACAGGTTACCACTCCACACCTCTTCAAAGCCCAGGGGATGGAGCACTCACGTGGTGTCTGAGTGATATTGGGGTCACATCCTCAGCTGGTGAAAGCCCTTGTCATATCCCTGAAATAAGCAGGAGTGAGTTGCTGTAGCTGAGACGAGGAGAGGAATCCCTAAACCTCACCTTAGCAGGGCTGTTTGAACACTGAACATGCTGGTCTTAACATAGGCAGTAGCTTCCATTACTCGTATATTTATTCCAGCCTTTGTTACAAGCACATCTAGATATTCCCTGGCCATTGCTTTTGCCTGTGAGTTGTCTTTTTCTTTCCTCTGATGTTTTTAACTGACAACATGTGCAATTAAGACAACCTGCTTTTTCCCATGGCAACACCTGACTGATGTCAGAGACTGCCACGTTTTAAGGTGAGCAGTTAATGAGAAGTATGGCAATTACTTTTTAATAAATCCTGTGAAAAGGAAGAAAATTAACACTGTTATTGGAAATAGGTTTTTAAACAATTAATATTCCATTAACTGCAACTTCAGTAAAATTTTAAAATATCAGCATTCCCTTCAAGACTAAAATGAGCTCTGCTTCTTGATTAAGGGTTCTATAAGGCATCCAAAATACAATTTTTGAGTTTCTTCCACTTGGAGATGAGGAGCACACCAGGAGCACAGTCATGTTGGAATCATCTCCCGTAACTCCTGTATAGGTGCAATAGAAATATTTGTATTTCTATAAGCATTCAGCCTTTCTGCTTCGTGTGTGATCCCATCACAGCTCACCAGATAACAGCTCAGTACTGGCATTTCCAGCCTGACTTAAGTGACTCATATTCCAGCAGAGCAGTGCCATTCCCTGTGCTGTTGGAAATGTCTTTGGGATATGACTGAGAAAAGCATTGCAAATGCAATTTATGAGCATTTTTTTTTCCTGCTCTTTAAAAATAGAATAAAATTAACAGAACTCTTCTGCATACCTTGATTTTTTTGGGGGGGGCCAAAATCACAAGTTTGGTCTGCCTAGGTAAAAATTATTTCTCTTCTGTAGACTGCATCAGTGCATGTCATCCCTGGTGAACGGGGAACACAAAGATGCCAGCACACACATGGCACTGAAGCAGAACTCCTACTCATCTCAGTGTGAGTCTCACTTTAGTGTTATAATTTGATCCTACAGCTCGGCCAAATCATAATTATGCACTGCCTGCTAATGACACGTTGCTGCTTTGGCTGGGTAATGTACTTTTCAGCTCTCCCAGGCTACACCTAACTCATTCAGATAACCCATGCAACTAATTTACAACCTCTCTGGAGCTACCTCACAGTTAGCTCCTCTTAGTAGTAGTTAAATTATCCTTATGTATCATTTACATGTTGCATGATTTGGTTGGGATAATTAATGCCTGCAAAGCACTCTGAGGTTTTGGAATGAAATGTACAGTAGAATTACAATGAATTGTTCTGGTGATGTGATGATAAATAAATACCGCTGCAAAAAAAACCTGACAACAGCTTTCATATGCTATTAAAAACACAAACCTGTAGCTAGAACGCTCTTTTCCAGCTGTGAGTGCCCTGCAGTCTCAGATACTCAAACAAAGAGAAGATTAATCCTCAAGTGGTAGATAGTCACTTATTCTTTAGTGTTCAGCATGTTTTACACAAGGGTGTGTAATTCAACTATTCACTGTAACATAAATCAATTTCTGGACAAAACAAGAGGAGGGAAAAAAAATCCCATTGTTCTTTAGCTTAATAACACACACACACACAAATAATAATGGGGAAAATGAATTATAGGAGTCCAAAGAAATTGCAAGGGTGTTTATAAAAAAATATCAAATGGTTAAAATATTGCTGTAGGCAGCACCCACAGGTTAAGCTGAGTGATCCTTCCTGCATGGAAGAAGAGAAGCAGAGGCTCCTGCAGATCAAAAGCAAGCATCTCTTTGCAGTTTTAGGGGCTGTGTTTACTGGACTTCTCTCCTTTATTTTATAGTATTTCAGTAGTTCAATGAATGTTATTAGTTTTACATTCTGAAAACACAGCTTTGACTGCAGAGGCTCAAGTAGTTGATGCCTTTAATTCAAGGTGTTGGTTTTCCCCGACAAGGAGGTTTCCCCAAACTCTCTCATCTCGTTTTTGTTGTGCACTTGAAAGCACTCATAAAGTTTGCAATGAAAGGAGGTTGTCAGAGCAGAGGAAATTGTAAAGTGGACTCTTGCACAGGAGCTGCTTTTATAAGACCATGATCTGGACTGGACACCGATGCCTCGAGTTTCTTACACAGCTATTTATAGATGCACGTGAACAAGGCATAGATTTGTGTGCTTTGAACGACATCCCCTAAATCTTTATGGATTGTACTTTCTGCCTACAGCCTCCATTCATGCACATGCCAATATTTAGTGCAATCCCTGCACAAATAAATGTTATTGTCTTCCTCTAAGCAAGGCAGCAACCTTAAAAATATCACTGATGACAGATGTGTGTACAGAGATTCAAACATACAGATAAAGACGTCTGTGTTCGTCTTTTATAACGTGTGCCAAGCCAATAATGAAATGCAATGTAACATTTATAGTCAGATCAGAGCTTTGTGGTTTTACTCTCTTGAAAGTACTACAGTTCTCAGGCTGACATTTCTGCCCAAGCTGCCCCTGGGGAGGGCTGCAGAGCCCTGCTAAATATTTGCAAATGAGTCTACCCCTTGTGAAAGTCTAATATGGAAAGTTTTACCTTCAAACTGTGAACTGTAAATGTTCGTAAGGAGGGAAAACCACTGTCTGGGGCTGGAAGTCTGTTTTACTCTTTGCTAGAGAGGTTTCACCATGTTTCTAGAAGTAAAAATTCAGAGTCAGCCTCTGGAGACAGGACAAGGTTGTGATTCTGTATATTGTGTTATGCATTTTATTCAGGAGGGAAGGATGTATAGCAAAGGAAGACATAGAAAACCATGATAAAAATAATTATAGTGAGAGGGATTTTAACCAATTTATGGTCTAGTTTTCACATATACAAGTGTCCAGAGTGAAGACCTAAAGAGAGTCCCTCAAGGCTGCATCTGGTGCATTCTTACATTCTGTGCCCAGCTGTCAAATAAGTTAGGGTAGGTCATTAACTTTCCCACAGAACACTTTTTAAAATCAGAATTTACCCCTATGACTTTTTTGGCCAATTTGTCAAGTTACAGCTGAATTTCCTTAGGCAAAGTGAGACCCTCCGTTCTACTGTGTTTGAGATGCTCCAAAAGGACCAAGGTGGATGTGGCAGAGGCTGCCAGGTAGGATGCAAAAATGCAGCCTTAGAGGACAGCAACCAGATGCCAGCACAAATCACAGAGTATTCAAAGAGCAGCAGACAACAGCAATAAAATAAAAACTGCAGAAAATGTCAATTATTTTTTTATGGTTTGGAGCTCTTGGGTGACCTGTGCAAAATGTGTTGCTCATAATTATGTCCCCAGTCCATTTTGTAAAAGTCAGTCCCTGGACATGCTGGGATATCTGGCATAAAAATTAATTCTCCTGTACACACTAATAAAGTGGCAGTGGGATATTTTACTGTAACAGAGACTGTAATCACTCTGAGGAATACTGGCATGAGACATTTCAAAGCGGGTTTCAGCTCCAGATTGTCGGAACTAACAATAATTTCTGTAATTATTTTATATTAATTATAGGTCATCTACTAATATCTTTAATTAATTAATGCTCTAATGTGATTATGTAATTTATAGTTACTGTTGAAAAAGCTTAATTTGTCAAGAAAGACACAAGGTAAACAGAAATGTTATTAAAACCCTGTATAAACATTCAATATAAAACTTGAACTAAACTAAAAGAAACAGTATAAAGAAATAAATGCTTAAACATCTACATATATACAGCCATCTATCCACTAGAATTTCATAGAATGACTGGGTTTTTTTGCAGAGGTTTTTCTCTCCTTAGAAATGATCAATCAGATTTTTTTTTTCTAGTAGGAATTTTAATCTAAAAAAAAATCGTTTTGTCATATCTTTGAAGAAATCATTCATTTTTTCCAACATTTTTGCCAAAGGAATTTTTTGAAAATATGTTTAAGTTATTACTGTGATTTCATTTACATGGAAAACTTAGGAAAAAATGAAATGAAAAGATAAAGAGTCCCGTAACCAGATCAATCACATTTTTGTAAACAAAATTTGATTTTAAAGTCTTTGAAATATAAGCAATTTTTTCTCTCCATCATATAGATATTTTCAATGAGTTTGCAATTTACCTTACTATCAGCCTTAAAAAAACTATATTTACCATTTTCTTGGCTGAATTTCTCTGTGCTACACATCTTAGGAAACCAGAATTACCTTTGGTAGGATTCAGAGATCATTCACAGAGCTCCTTTCCATGCTCCAGGTGGGCTAAAAGCCTTCAGATCCCCTTTTCCCAGGGTATCTTACAGCCACTGCCAGGCTCCTTAAATCTCTACTTGTTGCTGGATCTCACAGACTATTTTGTGCCTGAGTAACTTAGGTCAGCAGAATATTTTTTCTGAACTCACTGGAATTGCTCCTCTTTGTTTAAAACATGGCAGCTGCTGAAGTTCTTGGGAGTTCTTTGAGGGACGTTGCCTCTTCCTGCACATTTGTGCAAAACCGAGGGCGGTCTGGGTTGGGATAGTGGAGGAAAAGAGGCAAACAACTGACAAGAATCAGGCAGTGCAGAGCCACGATGTTAAACAGGTGTGGTGGGATCAGAAGCCATCCCTAGTGCTCATTACTGGCATATGCTATAATACTATCAAATTATTTCAGCAACCTGATGTGAGAATGGGGTGTGGGGTGGAAATTTGCAGATGGTAACAAGGGCAAAAAATGCCGAATGAATTTTAAATCTGCACAGCGTAACATTTTAGCATCAAAGTGAGCATTTAGTACCAAATACCATTAATTAACATTTCCATGGGCTTTTTATTAAATGCTTGCTCAGCAAGTCAAGTGTCTTTCAAGCTCCGAACAGCTGTGAATGTATAAAAATATATTGACACAGATATATTCATCATGCAAATAAATGTATTTCTTTCGTTTCTTGTGAATGATTGTTATTATATTAAAGGGTTTTAACAAGTTAAAAACTAATTTGCATTATCAATCTGAGCAGCTGAAAGGGGGTTGTACATGAATACCTGTCTACCTGTCAGTAATCACTCTGTAGCATCTGGTCCCAGCTAATTCCCTGTTTCCTACTTGTTAGTAACTCACTCCAAGGCAGGGAGAATGGGCCCAGATTTCACTTCCTTAATCTCTTTTAAGGCTACTCAGGTACCCATTTAATAGCAGCTCTCAATGCAGAAAAGTTGGTCAATGCCATAAAAAGGGCATAAATTAAGTTTAAAGTAGTGTGTTGCAGTGAATAGTCCTACAGTATGTGCAGTATTTACAGCTTAATCATCAGAGCCAGTCAGCAGTCACCTGATGGGTTTTGTTTTTACCCTGTGATAGTAACTAAATTAATTTGTTTCCTAATAAAGTATTTCAGGATGTTGAGAAAACAGAGATAAGTAGATAGAATCCTTATTAGGATCATCAGTATTAACATAAAATCCTTTTGTGCTCATTAAAGAAAATACAGTCAATTTAATTAATGCACATTAATCCCCAGTTGACATTAAAATCAGCTAAAAAACAACACTGATATAGATTATTAAAATGAGACCAAAAAAAGTGTACAAGGTGGCCTCTATAGGAAGAAAATAATTCCTAAATACCCAAGGTTCCTTTTTTTTGTTGTTCCATGTGGAAAATGTAATCTGGTTGCCTGTCCATTACTCTAAGGAAAGTTTGCAGCCACCAGTGGTTTTCCTGTGGGGCTCAGGAGCAGAGAAAGAAACGTGCTGGAGACAAACATCTGTCCCACACTGGGGTGATGTGGAAAAACCCTCTGCCATCCTTACACTGGTCCTTGCTGGAAGTGCAGTGCTGGGTCTGGCAGCCCCTGAGCTGGGTTACTGCCAGAAGGTTCCTTATCCTGAGAAACTGCTGCTCACCTTCTTTATCCTGTGTGTGCTTTTTGTACTTTGCTGCCCTGGCCGTGATCCAGCAGCGTGTTAAGGCATGGCATGATCCCCGAGCGGGTGTGAGCTCATCCCTGCTCAGCAGAGCCCAGAGCTTTGTTTTTAGGCGTGAGGTGCCTCAGTCAGGCCCGTGAGACCCTTCATGGGGCGTCAGTTAAGCAGGTGCTCGAGAGAAGTATCATAAAAAATACCTGAGTGACTCAGGTGTGTGTCAGACTGATCTGACAAAGCACTGTAGGTGTTCAGGCACCTACATCTCCTAAGCCTTACATGTGTGTTGAAGCATATCCCGTGCTTGGACGTGTGAGTGCACATGCAATGGGAACAATGCAGGTATTTGAGCCTCACCTGATTAGGAGCTGTTTGCTGGCACAGTGACAGTGCTCAGGGACCTCTTAACCCAGCCCTGCACTCAGCTCCACGGGAAAACTGTGCCAAGACCAGGCTGCTCTGGGTGAATTTTTGGTCTGTCCTCAGGGATTTGTCCCAACATGGAGTGGGAATCCAGGGACCATTCAACATCCAGTCCCATTCCCTAATGAGCTGGAATGGTACCTGGGGGATTTGAGGGCTGGGATTTGCAGCAGCGATGCTTTAGGTGTCTGAAAGCCCAGGGGATTCCAGCTTCACCCAGCTGGAAATTTCCCCCTCTCTTTCCCTGGTGCTGGCTCTAGCCACTGAGACACGGGGCCATGCTGATGTTTGCATTGTCTCTGGCCCCATTTCTCCGCAGAATGCAGCCATTTCAGGAGGAGTTGATGAAAATGTGACCCATTTCTCTTCATTTCCCAGCAGAAATGGAGCAGGAGCTTATGTCCTCTCAGATAGAGGAGGACCTTGAGCGTAGATCACCATCTCTCTGGGGCTGTTCTAACCCCTGGAGGACTGATGGAAGGGCAGGGAAATCACACCTTCCAGGAGGGAAAAGACAGCAGGTCAGTCCTCTTTCTTCACCCAGCTCATTTTCTCTTCTAAAACCCGCTGGGCAAGCACAGAAATGTCATTTGTGAAGGGCTCAGAGAAAAGGCAGAAAACACCAAACTGTTCTATCCCTGCCAAGGGACAGAGAGCCCTAGACCTGCCCAAAGGCAAATTCTAGGCACCTGCCAGGCTTCCAGGAAAAAAGCTGCAATGCCTACGAGTTCTGGGTTTATTTTGACCAGATGCACAGGCATTTTGAGAAGCCACATTTTGGACATGGGTGTATAAGTGCCTCTGTACACTAACATAAGTTACCTTTGAAAATTGGTTTTTGATGGCTCTGCAAATATTATCTGCAATTTTTTGTTGAATGGGGACTGAAATCATTTTCTGATAGAAGGTGGGTGTTGAGGAGAGATTGACCTTCAATATGTAGCTTAGATTTCGACTGAAGATGGCAGAAAAGTTCCCTGAAATAAGAAATATAGTAAGTTCTGGTTTAGAAATCTTGCATATATTGCAAAAATCAATTGATTTTCATAGAATATAGGATGCTCACTATGTAGCTGTCCTCTTGGACGCCAGTATTTCTAAAATAACATTTAAGTCACAGCAGTTCTTATTTAAGGGAGTGAATTTCTCCACTGATCATTTAGTTACATTGCACTTTGTATTTTTTCATCAGTACCTGGTGGTTTTATTTTGCACAGATTTTAAATCCAGAGAGACAATTGTTTTCCCCCTTTCCTCCAGGATTTTTTCTCTGTTGGAACCTTATGCCCTCCCTTACCTATTGATTACACTCACAGAGTCTTATCTTCAGCTTATAACTTATTTTATTAACTACTTTAGAAAGTGAAGATAAAACATGAAGGAGGAGAAAGGGAATTGTGTGGTTATCCCATGAACAGGGAGGTTTTATTTTTAGAGCATACCTAGGTGCTAACAAAATAGAAGAATTCTTTTTCTTTTTAATGGCATGACATGTTCCAAACTATGATAAGGTTTTGGGCTAATTAAATAAGAAGTGAGGTCTGTTAATGTACAGTTTTTATGATAGATGTTAACATGTCGAGTCTTTCCTTCTTTTTGCTTCATATTTTAAAGTTTCCTTTTATGTGTGTGAAAAATGAGTAAAAGTGTCAAGTCTTATCACACCTGACCTTGCTTTTTTGGCTAGCCTCTTTCCCTTATCTATCGAACACATTACTCTCCCCATCATAACGTGGTAGTGCAAACATCGCAGCTGCCCGGCAAACATGACCAAAGCTACCTTTAAACTACCTCTAGACTCTTTAAACTCAACTAAAAGGCTGATTAGGTTCCACCTCTTTGGTCATTATCTCATTCCGATAGCCACGCAATGAAAAAGCGATCTAGTAAAAAGCTCTCTCCTAGGAAAACTAGTTAAAGTGTGTGCTTGCTCAGGACGGTGTACTTAAAGAAAACAATTTATTCGTTCTTCAAAACCAACTGTGTAAACTAGTTTAGCTGTTTGCCGAGGCTTGGAATGAACAAACGTTGTTGTTTTCCTCCCTCAGCTCCTCGGGGAGGGGGACCGGGGGTTCGGGGCGGGCCCGCCCCCGGCGCCCCCGCAGCGCGGGGCGGGCAGGGCGCGGGTCCTGCCCCGCATCCTGCGGAGACGCCGCCGTCCCCTGCCCCGCACCCTGCCAAAGGCGACAGCCCCGCCCTGCCCCGCAGCCCACGGAGGGCGCCTCAGCCTTTTCCAGGGCAGGGAGAATAGGCACCCCCGCGAGAAAAGCGATGGGAACCCCCGGCCGCGCTCCGTCTCCCTCCGGCTGATGCTCGCCCCGGGACTGCCGCGGAGGTGCATGACCCTCCCCGCGCTGTTTGATCCGTTCTCCCTCCCCACCTTCCCAGGAATTATCTTTTTTTCTTCTTCTTCTTTTTTCCCTAAACAAATTTAGAAGGAAGAGATTAGCCATGGGAGGGAGAGGCTGGCTGCGCGCCCGCGGCCGGCGGTGGAAGGGAACCACAAGCTTTTCTCGGGCGGTGTTTGCTCGGGTTCCTTTAGCAAGCGCGGCACAATGGCAACTATTCAGGAATCAGTCAATATGACCTGGCACTAACAAGCCCTAAAAACATATATACCTCATTCTCACAGAGACTAGGAATCGTGTTTTTAAGTGGGATTTACTTTACTTTGTCAACAGAACAGGTAACGCGGAAAGTCTCCGCTGTAGAGCAAAAGCGCTCCCCGTGCCCTCCTCCAAAAGAGACATTTGGACCATAAAACCGCCTGTCCTGAAGAGGTCCCAGCACAGGTGGTCCTGAGTGACAGGATTTTCCCAGAGCAAAATTAAGCTGAGGAGGAGAATTACCCTGGGAAATCCATCCGGCCTCCCCTGGGGGTTTTCCAGAGGGGTGAGCGGGACGAGCTCACATCGGTACCGGGAACGTGGACAGGGAGAAGGGCCCCGGCCACAAAAGGGTTACGAGCCCGGAGAGTGGAGCTATTTGTCACCGGCACCCACCAGAAGAAAAAAAAAAAAATTAAAAATTACTGATTAACGTGATCTGTCAATACGCCTCTGCCCCGCGGCACTGCGGAGCTGGAGCCGATCCATTACCTGGCGCCTCCTTTGCCATCTCCCTCATCTTGCCGAGCTCCTGCATCCCTCGCCTGGCCCTGAGTCATGGGTAAACACGGCCGGGTGCCAGGCTGCGCCCGGGGTACCCGCCCGGGCCGGGCGAGCTCCCGGCCCGCACCCAGCGCGGGGGTCAGGCCGGGTCTGGGGCCTCCTGCGGGACAAGGGTGCGGCTTCCCGAGAGTGAAGGAGGGAGATCCCCACTTCTCCAAGGGGCACAGACAAGCCAAAGGGAGAAAAAAGTCCCTCACGGGCACGGAGAGACGGCTGGGGGGCGAATCCCTGACCCGCTGGAGGAGGGGGTTAAAAATAGAAATAATTATTCTTTCTTAATAAAAAAAAATTTAAATAATTTTTAAAANTGGGGGGAAGTGATGGGTGTTTTGTTTTTATCTCCTCTCTGGGGCCAAACAGCAGCTGGCAGCCAAAAGACTTTCTGAACTGTTTCATTTGAGGAAAGTGAGGAGAAAACTGACGTCTGACTCTCTCCGCATTTTAAATATGCTTGAATATAATTGACCGACTGCCGCTATGGAGCGTTTGACGTGCGTGATGGTGCTGCACCCGGGTGCTCCGAAAGTCCCAGGAAATGCTCATTTGCAGGGAGAACTTGTTAAAAATGAAGGGCTTGGATTAAATGCAGAGGCTAAAGGCGTTTGCGTGTGCCACCGCTCGCATCACGATTCTGCGAGCGCTCCTCCACCTCTCCCCGT
>VYXD01016582.1:203257-256737 GCA_013397195.1 Hylia prasina | reverse complement strand
GTGCAGCGTGGCTGATTTCTGTGCTTCCCAAACAGCACCATTCCAGAAGACCTCTGCTTTCCCACAGAATCAAGCCAGACATATTTATCAACAGTTAGACAAAAAGTGATTTAAATAGCAGGACTGAAAATGGAAATAAAGGCCCTATCATGCTTGAAAAATGCCATTTGCTTTAAAGGGAGGTTTTCAACTAGTTCAAACAATAAGAGAAAGGGATACCTGATGTATTCTGCCAGTTTGCATTGAGAGGATCTTAGGCAAAACAAAATCTACCCTTGGAGAACCAACAAGAAACTACACGACGTGTCTGAAAGAAAAATGACAAATTATTCCAAGATTTTATTGTAATTTTACTCCAGAAATTGAACTTGCTATTCTTAAGGTCCAAGTATTGATTCCTACACACTTTAAAACATCATGAAAAAGAGGCTGGTCAGTAGAAGTGCTCTCTGAAAATGAAGTACAGTGCCCATAAACTGACAAAGTTAGCTGAAAAGTTAATATATTTAACAGTGAAAGGAATAGTTTTAAGTGCAAATCCTCAAAATATCATCATATAATTCATGTATCTCCCTGAGTTGCTGGATCTGTTATTTATTTTAAACTGTCTGTATATTCAAGCACAGAGTCACTCAACTGAAAATGTGAAGTAGTTCATCCCTAACTATAGTTAGTCTCTGTGCAGGGAAAGACCACAGGCAAGCTCCTCTCAGCTTTGAACACAGCATGCTTTGATGCAAAGGGACTCCCAGCAGCACATCTGGCTAGAGCAACAAAAGCAGTACCAGCAGACCCTGGACTGCAACAGGTTCCCATCTGCAGCTCTACTTCTGTCATGAACAACCTCCAAGCCCTGAACAGCAGCCCATCTGAATGAAAACACAGGGGAATAAAAATCACTGGAGTACTGCGAGAGTGCGGAGCCAAACCAAACTGGCACATAAATTCTCCTTCCTACACAGGGATCAAAGTAGGGAAGATTGGTTGAAATGTCTTCTTTCACTTCAGAACACGTGTAAATCCCTTTCAATGAAGAAAGGCACTATTAATCATGATCTCCCACTCTCTCCTAGGTCAGATAATTCAAAATTCCCATATGGCTGGTTCTTGGGAACTTTCATTACAGGCCTTTCATATTTCTGGTGTCTCATTATCTCTGGAGGAGTTTCTTACACTATTGGCAGACATTCCAGCTTGTCCCTGGCTGCGAGACTACTCACAATATCAAGGAAGGAGAAAAATAAAATAAAAACCCACTCAGCAGAAGCACACGATGATAACTGGAAGAAGCCTACACTGAGAATGGGAAAAGAAAGAGTCATTTGAGATGTGGGCTGTGTGTGGAAAGTCTCCTCCCTGGGAGCCTATCTGCCTGGCCAGAAAGTGGGGAACTGCAAGAGGATACCTCCAAGACAAATACAGGAATATTCAAACCAGAGAGATCTTTCATCAAAAGGGAAAACCAACCATAAACAGAGATGGTAATTCCATCCCTTCTCCCCCTCTTCCTTTTTCTCCACCCTCAATGTTGAAAATTCTGTCTTAACCCCACAGACACATTTGCCTCTCCTGTGAGCTGGATCTGAAGCCTCCTGGAGCCAGTGATTTCAAAGGGCTTTACTAGACTCAGTAGGGTCTTGGATATGACAGCTCTGTTTCATGGGAAAATCCTTTCCAATCTCATGAACTGTCAGAAAAGAAGAAAGAAAGAAGCCTAGGAGTCCACTATCCTTTCTTCCTGCCATCTGACAGAGTGAGCAAACACAGAGGTCTCTTTAGTCCTGTCTGTACAGACAAAGATCTGTGGGGACAAATCCAAATTAGCTTTTACAGAATAGAATTTTTATTTTACAGAATAAAAATTGTCTGTGGGTGCAAAGCACAGAAACACAGAATGGCTGAGGTGGGAAGGAACCTTGGGAGACGAGCTGGTGCCACTCATCTACTCAAGATGTCCAGGAACATGTCCAGATGAATTTTGAGTACCTCCAAGGATGGAGACTCCACAACCTCCCTGGATAAACTGTGTCAGCTCTTGGTCACCTGCACAGTGAAAAAGTGTTTTCTGCATTTCAGAGTGTGCCCATGACCTCTGCTCCTGGAACTGTGCACAAAGTCCATTCAAGAACCTTGAAGAATCTTGAGTACTGAGAATTTGAGCACTGACATGCATATTCCCAATCTGGTTAATTTAAAGATAGCCTGAGTTTACATTTAACCCATTTTAATCCTACACAGCTCTAAGGTCCAAAAGGTAATCTATGTCTTTTTTGGTTCTCTTAAGCAGTAAATTATGTTAAAAATATAGTTTTCTGGTCATTGTTGTACTTTAGTGCAGTATTGCAGATAAGTGCCCTCCAAAGTTCCCTTTCAGCTGCAGTTGTGTGGCAGTCAGACAGGTATAGCCAAAAAATATGGTGTAATAACATTACCTATAAGAAGACTCCCAATACATATAGAATATCTCTGAGGCAGTGGCTTTTTCAACTACACCTTTGACCACAACAATAACACCTTTAAAAGCAAAATTTTTGCATTTATACTTAATTCATTAAATTTTTTCCATTATGTTAGCGGTTTTAGGCTTGCTGTATCTTGTTATTCTAATATTCTAAATAGGATCAGGCAGGGGATATTTACATTTTAATTAAAAATATTGCAATAAACTGGAGCTTATTATTGGGAAAAAAGGGGAGAAGGAAAAGCAGGTTACAGCTATTTAATTCAATGGCATTAATCAGGCTTTTTTTTACTGTGGCTTTTATACAAGTGTGTAAAAGTATTTTTTTGTCATGCAAATCATTCTGAGCTGATATTATACAAATTTATTCTTGAAAGACTTCAATTGCTTTTCAGAACAATAATAATCTAGTTTATATCTGAAATGGTTTTTCCAAGCTTGGAAATCACTGAAAGGAGAAACAATGCATAGAAAGAGTTCAGTTAAACAAGATCACAATGTGAACAAAACTGATCTAATTCTCATCACTTTCTGCCACTATGGTAGCATTAAGGATTCCTGTCTATCTGTTCCTAGGCCCTGTGGGGCTGCCTTATCAGAGGGATGTCAGGTAAAACCATCTTGATGTAAATGCAAATCTCTTTCTCCATGTTTGTAAATTCCTAGTAAGATGCATTTAGTGAAATGGAAAGAAGAAAATGGAAATCCCAGTGTGGCACTTCTGAATGCTTGTGTTCCAAAGAAGGAAATGGACATTAAATTGGTAGAAGTAGGACATGTCAGGTTGAATGACAGGAAGAGGGAATGACTTCTCAAAAAACTCAGCATCTGGAATGGCTGTGAGGTCCCTCCATGGCCCCACAGGTCTAAGAGGCATTAACGTTTCAGTCCAGGGGAGTTCTTAGGTCAGCAGGAGCAAGAGCAGGGAGACTTGCCTTCCTCCAAGAACCAAGTTTCTCAGGTATGTGTCAGTATTGTGCACTGTGAAACATGAGCCACCATGCTGCCACTGGAACCTGAGCTGTAAGGTTTACAATAAACAAGCAAGATATGGACATTCAGTCCTGTATTATCACATCAACATGGCAAACAAGAAGGTAAGAAATTATCTCAGCTGACCAAAGGCTGCTTCTGTCTGGAGACAGGGAAATGTGAGGTTAACACTGACAAGAAAACCAAGTTCCCAAACCTCTCAGATTTCTACTAAAATGACTAACCAGAGAAAAATTACTCCAAGAAACTCAGCTGACATCAGATATTTGTTTCGGTTCTTTCTATGTACATTTCCCATTATTCCCACAGGAAACCTGAAATGATGTCCCTCAAATCCTGTCTCAGAAGCTGCACAGTGTTCCACTTCTTCTCCCCAAAGACTTTTCCTTTGCTCAGGGTTACTTGAAGAAGCCTGGAACCCACTGGGGTAAGAACTGTCCAGATGTTAACGGTTTTAGTTCCACAGTCAAGACTATTTCAGTAGAGAATGAAGCCTATCTAAAGAAGCAGACAAGCCCCACTCAGAATATGGGATGCAAGACACATACCAGAATTTAATCACTCCTGGTATCATCAGTATCATATTTTCTGCCCATATCTGGGTATAGAACAGACAGTTTTTTTAACAATTCATTACATTAACTTGCAAGTCAACCATAAGTCCTTCCAGAAAACATAAAATGGATTTTAAAAGAAACCAGCGACATGGTTTAAAGAAAATTGATTAGCCTTCTGACTTCTGTGCATTTGGGCCATGCATTTAAGTCTCTTCCCACAAACATGACAGCTTGAATATCACTTAAAAATTACAGCAGAGGTTCTAACTTGTTATCAGCTTTGTTTCACTTGTTTCTGAGCTTTTCACGTTGAACATCACAAACAACTGGGAAGATGTGGCAACTTTGTATGGGGGACAACTCCTGGATTACCCTGAACTCCCTGTATGGGTCTCCAGATTCTTTGGTTCATTCCTTGAAAGTACAATACGAAGGAGCTCCCTGGATATGTGTGTGGATTACAGATGTACTCTTACAAGTGGTTTTGTTGTGAGAAACAGTTCAGTTCCCAGAGAAAACTAGTGCTTCCATTAACTGCAAAGTAGGCAGGCAAGTATAGTGTGTCACTCCAGCTTGGCTACACAATGCAATTCATGTGTTTCAAAAGTATCACCTCAGCAAACAGTGTCAATCATTTAAAGGTAAAGTTAAAGGGATTTAAGTAAAAAAGCCTGGACACTTCAAATACAGGAATTCTTCAGGGTCAGGTTTAATGGAGCTTTGAGCAACATGGTCTAGTGAAAGATATTCCTGCTGATGGCGTGGGGAGTAGAACTAGATGATCTTTGAGGTCCTTTTCAACCAAAACCATTCTATGATTTTACGATTCTGTGATTCTATGATTCTGTGATTCTATGAAATATTAGCTGAGACCATGTGCAGGATTAAAAGCTCAAATATGAGAAACTTATATGTAATTTTTTTGTAATGGATGTAATTTCATATATAGTAATAATAGCTGACTTATCGAGAGGCCAATTATACATCTCAGTGGTCATTTGCATTTGCAGCAATTATGCCTACAGCATAATCATAGTAATTAGCCCTGCTATTGTCCCCTATCAAGCTGGAAAGCTAGGTCTACAGGTTTCTGGGGTTTTTTTAACTACCTATATGGAAATCAAGACTTTATTTATCCATCTATCATAACTGTTTCTTTCTTTTATAGCATCTGATAATACTATTTACACTAAGACAGGGCAAAGTGACTGACCTGAAATATTCTTGCCTCTCATGATGTTTTGGAAGAAAAACCTGCAATGTTTTTAGAATGAAAATTAAGTTCTTTATGTGCACTTAGAAAACTATCAATCATATAAATTTGCAGAAATACAATAGTCACCAAAAGTAGAGCTTCATTGCAGATTCAGTCATATTACTTCTTGGTGACTAGAGAAAATAAAATGTAATGTCAACATAAGCTCATAGGAGATCATGGGTTTGATACAAATTCCACCAGAGTCAAGGGGAATGTTTTCCCAGGACTTGAGGAAGCTTTGGGTCAGATTTTGTGGCATGCTTGCTGAGTTTCTCAACATGAGGGTCTGAGTGGGAGATGGGGAATGGTGGTCACCACACAAGCCTCTGCTTCAGCATTGCACCAAGCTCAATGCATGGCTGCAGGGATGCACGTACCAGTCCTATTTCCCTCATGCTGGGAATCCCGCAGCATTGGAGCTGTCTGGGAAGAATCCACTGAATCCAGTGCCAGGTATTCCACACTGTCTGAAGCCATTAGGAGATAAGTGGCGTACATGACCCAGCTGGCCCTTATGTGCCACCACGTGCTGGGCTGACCAAAAGGATGGACTCACGTCTCACCTCTCATATGACTCCAGCGAGCACCACAACTCCTGCAGGGCTGAGCTTACTTTCAGAGAGAAGAGCTTCAGACAAACCTGGTATCAAATGCAGATTCAAGCCTATGCCAATGTGCATTATGGATCTGATGCATACACTGCCTTGCTGGACAAGCTTGAAGGGAGTACACATCCTTTAAATTCTGGAAGATGACAGGATCCTGCCTTTTTAGAAGAGGAGCATGAGATGAAAGTGGGAAGGACACTGTCTTTTTTTTCCTTTACCCTTTACACACTTCTGTACGAGTTGGATTTTCTTTTCTTCCCTGATGACTCTCATCTCCTGGGACCCTAGGAAGAGTTTATTTTAAAAAACAGAATTTAAAAGGTCAAAAATACTGAGTTGTCTGTCCAGTTAAAAATGCAGAACCATTGAACTTAACATTAAAGGGCCATTCAAAACCAGCCATTGATTTTTATATAGCAGGTAGGATTTTTGCTCTCAGAAATGGCAATGAGACCAGAGAAACATAAATGTGATACTGAAAGGATTTTGGTAACTTCCCTAGACTATTAAGCAAGTTTGGAGACTGATGTCATTTAAAACTGGAGGAAGATGAATGACCATTTTTAAGACATTTCTACTGAAATGCTGTTTAAAACTATTAAAGACAACACCTGAAAGAACTCTGATATTTTGCATTTCCCATTTATCCTTTCAAATATTTTGGCTAAGTCTGATATTACTACAGCACTTAAATCTCTGCAAAGTTTCATTAATGAATGTTTTAATATGGCTAGCTGTAAAGAATTCTGGTGAATACAAATAATAATAACATATAAAATATATCAATTAATTTCTTTGCCCTACACTTTTTCTCCTCTGTTACTTAGAGGAGAAACCTACCGTCCTCTGAAACTCTCCTGTTGCATATGTTGCATATATCTGTCGTAGCAGGAAGGCCAAAAATAGAAGTCTGCATTTGGTCAAATATCTGGTGAGGAGGCATCAGAAGATGCTGCACTTCATGAAATGCTTTCCACAGAGATTGTGCCAGGTCCATATTTTCTAGCTCTATCTGTACAAGCCTGGAAGAGAGGGACTTTCAACCTTTTTAATACCAATGCTTAGAGATGGCTGGAGGAAGGTCAAAATATTCAGTCTCCATGAGCTGCCAAAGACACTGTGGTTGTGAGGTGCTCCCACAAAGGTCCTTTGGGCCATGAAGTAAAAAAAATGGGGAAACCCCCCACTTTTGCATTGGCCCAGCTCCTTCTATGCAGGCAAAGCTGTCAGCCCTTGGAACCCTGCTGCTGTGACCTCCCAGCCTGGGGCTGCAGGTGAGGAGGGAATGTCCTTCACTCCTCTGACCTAGGCTGGCTGGAATCAGTGACTGCCAGCTCTGCAGCTGCGTAAAATACTGGCTAGTGATAGTTCACTTATTTTGCAACTCTAATTGCTTCCATGCCTGCCTCAAAATACATCTAAATGAAGCTCAAATCTAATGACTTAATGTCCTTGTTATCATGAACCTCAAACAATGACAAAATGATGAATAGTTGCATGTTGCAATTCAGACTTCTAATACAAATAAATTTCACAACAATACAATAGTACAGTACATTGTTTTTTATATTGCCTGTTTTAACTCTGCTTTTAAATTGTTCTCATAAATCTGCAAAAAGACCATTTATATAGTCATCTTAAAAGAGTCACATATACTTTGAGCAGAAATTGGGAAATTAATTATAAGCACATGTGTATGTATTTGGTTTGATTAGGTTTAAATCAACTACACTTGGGTTGTAGACCTTTTACAAATGTGTACTGGATTACTTTTTTCCTAAAACAAAATATTATTCCAAGTTGGATTGCAGTCATCAGTGGCACACGAAGAGAGGAGATACGGGAACATTTGCAAAGGTGGCTAAGGGAGACAGAGAAGACTTGACAGAGCTCTAGTTTAGCAAGAGAACTGAGTTGACATTTACTGAAGAAATCCTTCAGTTATGACTAAAGGAGTATGTGGCACTTAGGAATACTAAAAATTGCATTTGTTTCATGGGCATTATGCAATTACTGTCTCAAAACATATCTTTCATTTTTACTGCATTATTTACTAGGCTGGTTGTAAAATCTGAAATCTCTTTCTGTGTGGATTACATTAAAATCTTGCAAATTTTGATGTAACATCACAGTTTGCTAGTGGTGAAGAGGCAGCTTTACCCCATCTAGAAAGTCTCAGAAGTCCACTGTAAAGAAAACCCACTAAGAAAGATGCTGGATGGCAATGAAGAGCCTTCAGCTAGGTACTGCAATGCCGGAAATATGTGTTTCTTGCCCCAGCAGGGTGACTGACAGTGCTGGGATTCAGGGTCCAGGCCACTGTGCCTTCATGGGAAGCTGGGCACTTCCCAAATGGCAGGCAGAGGAGCAGGCACTCACATCTGGCTGGTGGCATTCAGGCTTCTCTGTGCTGGGGCTGCAAACAGTGGGCATTTAATTAAAACACTGGGGTTATAACATAATGTGAATCATGTTATTAAGGAAACTGCCTAACCAAGCACAGCTTCAGGGGTAATATTGGTGCAGCATCTTTGCCCATACTGCGTGCCCCAGGAAGGCACCCAAAGACTCCCCAGGACAAACTGCAGAGCTGCTGTAAGTTTAAGGACTCCCTGGGCCAGGTATTTGCTCAAGTGTCAGTGTTCTAGGCATCCTAGGCAGGAAAATTCCCTTTTGTGCCCCTAAAATAAATCTTCTTGATCTACATCAATCCCAAAGCTGAAATGAGTATTTCTACCTGTATTTGTGTTGAATATGTTGTTTCCTCAATACAGACATANTTTTTTTTTTTTTAATCCCCAAAGCTTCTAGTGTAAAATATTTTCAAGTCTAATTACTTCAGATTGTGACCTGTCATATCAAGAATTTATTTACATATGAAGGAGACAGTAATATATCTGCTTAAGAGGAAGAACCTATCACTGCTTCTTCAAAGCCAAAAGGCAACTTAAATTTCTTGCTGAAGATGTACACATAGGTCACAGCTCAAAGGCTGTCAGGCTCAGAGCATGTTTTTACATGTATTTTATTATTATATAGTACTTAAAGTATTTTAAATCAGGGCAAAAGGCCAGCGTTTTTGCAAGCCTATCATCTTACTGCTACACTTCAGCAAAGCGAAGCTCTTTTGTGGGCTTGTTTTTGGGACTCCTGCATTCACGGCTGCTGGGTGGGCTGTTGCTAGCTGGCAGAGCGGGATCAGCTGGATCTGTTCACTCTCCGTAACACCAGTGGGATATAAAATGTCTCCCTGCAAAAAGGACGGCAGCTCCCAAAGAGAGCACACTTGTGCTCGGCGAGAGCAGGGGCGGAGAGGAGCGGGGAAGCCCCGCGTCTGGCGGACGTGTGTGTCCCCCTCCTGCCGAGGGAAGCCGCAGCCATCGGAGACACTTTCAGGCTGTCAAGGCAGAGTGTCTAATACGTTGTGCCACAACTGGGTTGGCGCTGTCATTACTCTTTTATGCGTGGCATCCTCCCTGCTGCCCCCGCCCTGGTTCGGGTGCGCTGCAGCATCCCCCGGCTCCGAGGGGACCCTGAGGAGCCCCAGCTCGGGGCAGGGGCGGCGATGCTGAGCCCAGTGCACCGGGCACAGCCTCCATCTGGGGCATGCAGCAATGGGGCACCATGCAGGGACACCCACTGAGTGCTCCTTGCTTGTAAAGGCAAACTTGGGCGAGATTGGAAAAGGCCTGGGACAGCTCAGCAAGCCCGTACTTGAGAGACTGGGGCTTTGTGTGAGTAGCAGGTACCACTGAATGAGGGCAACTGCATTTAAAAAATGGGCTTAGGATGGTATTTGAATCTCTAATCTACCTAATAATACCTGGTATTTGTATCTAATAATAATAATCTAATACTGTGCATTTATAAAGTCTTTTTCTGAGTCAGTCTGATTCTGAAAGATCTTTCTGGAAACAATTAAACATCATGAAAAATGCACAGCACTACCTTCCTTGGTGTCAAATCAATCATAGAATCATAGAACAGCCTGGGTTGGAAGAGACTTTAGCGACCATCTAATTCCAACCCCCCTGCCAGGGGGAGGGACTCCTTCCACTAAAGCAGGTTGCTCAAAGCCTCATCCAATTTGGCCTTGAACACAGCTGGGGGAGTTTCAACTTTGATGCCACTTAGATATGTATACAATTCCTTCAAACTCACATAATGTCAGGGGGTCAACACACAGGAACCAGAACCCCATGCAGATCTTACACAGGTTCTTGTGAAGAGATGCTGCAGGCTTTCTCACAGTGCTGCTCCCAATTTTAGATGCACATCTCCAGCACATGCTCTTTTTAAGCAAGTATTTCTCAAATTCCTACTGGGGGTTTGATGTAAAGTACTGTGAACTGATTAACAATGTCATGCAGTTGTTTTAAAATTGTACGATGTTGCTGCAGGAATGGCTGCATGATGAGACAACAACTGCCTTTGTGCAAAAGTAAAAATGATCAAGAATTACTTGTTCTGAGTACAAGATAGTTGGAGAAATGTTTGAGATTATCTCCTGCATATAAAGATAGCCAGCAAGGCCAGACTGTTTATGTACTTTCATGATGGGGACAGGTTACACAGGGATTCTTCTGAGGACTCCTGTCACCCTCAAACATTCAACCCAATCCTTCCTCTACACCAGGGGAAAGTTTTGTAATCAGAAGACTGGATAAACTCTGACTAGCTACTGATCTGATAGACATGATGTAGAGACAGGAAGAAAATAAATTAGACAAGAGAAAGGGTAGAAGATATAAATGACAAGTTATAAAGTAAAGAATAATTCAGCATACGTTTGGGAGGAAAAAACAAAAGGGTATGGAAACTCTTGGAGAAAGACAAAGAGAAGATGACTTGCACTGGAATGAAGACAAGAAACTGGGCCAATGGAGGACAATACAATCTGAAGAAAAAAAGGAAAAACATGAAGCATCGGGAGATAGGATAAAAGGAAAAGAGAAGAGGAAAAATAGGGAAACCTATACAGACAAATCCCTGCTTAGTGTATGCTTCTGTGGCTCCTCAGTGAATGCAACTTTCTCAGTGCATGCTAGACTTAATTTGCCATGAATGATAGATTTCAGAAGAATTTTAGAATTCAATATGTACTGTGAAATGTTCTGTGCTCAGCAACTCCTGTAGAGTGGGGAAATGGCAGGAAATCATTTTGAACAACAGCGAGTGTTATTTTGAGGGAGACATAATGGCTTGTTTGGTTTGACATCCAAAACAGATATAACTGTGACAAAATCATTTAAATGCTAATCTGTCATTTAGAGCAGGTAAACAAAAACTAACATGCATAAAATCTGTGGTGCTTGTGAGAGAGTGCCCCAGAAGCCTGAAATACTGCTTAATTCAGAGAAGGCATCTCGGCAGGCACAATTTATACCGAAAATATATGAATCTTGAGAACAAATTTTAGGTACTCAAACCTTTCTTTCATGGTGCTGGATTTGGATCATACACTTTGGGTCTCAGAAAGGAGTGATTTTTCATTTGTATTTTTCTGAGATGGAAATACTGGCACAGTCCAATCAAAATGTACCCCACATGTGCAAATTCGAGAGATACAGACAGATCCTAAATTTATCACAAGGTGCCTCAGGGTGCGGGGTGAGTTAGGAAGAAATGTTTGCGCTTTTTTTGCCTTTTTTTTTTTTAATATTCTTTTCTTTCTTACACTTCTGCTTGTATGTGGAAATCTTCAATACGCACGAAGACAAGTTCTGAAAAGTCTCTACACTGCACAAGCTGTGATCAGTGACTTATCCTAAGTAGGCAAAACAACAGGAACAGAAAGAAACTCAGTCACCTGTTCCTCCTGCTTGTAACATGGTGTGATTTATCTCCTTACTATCCACTCACGTGGCTTTTGTCACGCAAGTCTCTTGGCTCCTGATAGCTGTTGAGGAACTTGTACAGAAACCATACTTTCACAGAAATAGAAAATATTTTAGTTTCCGTTTGACGACTGGTTGCCAAAAAAGAAAAAAAAAAATAATAGCGCAGTTAATAGGATATTCTGTAATGATCTGTTTGAATCTGATTTTGACATGGATGGTCAGGCACTCTGGCCTAGAAGTGTTTCTCATTCTGGACCTTCACTTCTTAACCTTCTTTTGTCTTTTTCCTATACACAGTCTTCTGCAATACAGAAATAAGCTATGTGTGCTCTTTGTTTGGAGGACTGCACTTTCCTGTGATATTGACACATCCTGTTTGTCAAATATACATCCCTGGAGTATAAATGTGAAACTTCTGTTGAGCTGGCAATTTCCCCAAGCCCCTCAAAGGGATGGTCATTTGCTCTGTGCAATACTTAGGTGAGATGTCACCTTCTGAAAATCCCTTGTCCGGTACTTGCTGTTTGTTCTGTGACTGAAAAGGGAAGAAGGGAAGGCTATGCTTGTCCTACACACAGTCTGTGTCAAAGTGCACATTACAGACATCTGCCCAGAAATCTGAGATCATAATTGACAAGTTTAGAACCAAATCATCCTCCCCTTATCTTGAGACATGTACCCACAGCAGCAAGTGTAACCATTCAATTAAAAACAGTCACCAAAGTCTGAGGTTCTTTGTGCTATTCTACTTGTGGTTTTTATGTCACTTATTTGGAAGTGTTGATTGGAGAAAAATTGGCAGAAACATTCTTTTCCAAGAAAATTTCCAGCTCAGGTTCAAGTAAAGAGCTTAAAGGTATTTTAGAACTGTCTTTAAAACATTATGTAGAATAAGGAATCCAACACAGCATTCAACTGTCTTGAGAGTCTGAGAATTTACTACCCTGCTTCAAAATGTTCCCTTATGCTTGTGTGGGCTTTGACATTGCTCTTTCAGCCGACAAACATAATCTCATAGTGTGTCTAAGCCTCTCCACAGAGATCTTACAAGCTTTACTCTGTTGTCAATATCCTGCCTTGAGTTTCATGACCTAGGTTTAGTGAATACTTCAGGACATCCAGCACATGGCATCAGACATCTTGATGACACCAAACCTTGCACGCTGCTGTTTAATGACCTTTTGTATTATTTTTGTCTGTTGACTTTCTAAACCCATCAAAGCAGATTACAGCCACTTACAGTGTTCATGTCTTCTGAGTCCTCTGCTCAGCTTAATACAGCAAGGAAATCACCTTATCTGTCAGATATTCACTGTACCCCAAAATCTCTCTAAGATACATCATAATCCTTCAGTTGGACTAAGAAAGGATCACTTTTGAAAGATAATTGCACAATCTGTTTTAAACATATTTTTCATTTTTATGTACGAAAAGGACCAAGTTTTAAATTTCTTATTCTATTGTGTGAGCAGCTCACCGATGCCAATGGTGTAGGTATGAATGCAGACAGCAGGCTGCAACTTTTGGTTATAAAGTTCTTCTAAAATTGCTTGAAAGTGCTACAACTTAATAACATACAGAAACTGAGCCCAGGCACTGCAGGTTACACGTATTTGTCAGCCATAATTCTTGACAGTCTTGCATACATAGACATGGGATAAATTTTGCTGTGATAAATAAAAATTTGTCTTACTTTAGACAGCCACTTCCTTTTTAATTGAGAAGACAATTGCAGCAGGATTTCCTGATACTTGTTCTTGCATTCCCATCCTCTGTTGTTGCCCATTCTCATGAAAAGAAAAGTTAACAGGAATAAATATATATGTTAAGGTGGTAGCAAATTCAATGCTTTACCATTGCCAAGTATCATTTCACAATATGTGATTGGGTTTGATTGGAACAAGGGGAAAATACAAGAAATAGTTTTTTCAGCCCTTTTTGCCTGGACATATCTTTGCTCTGCATGCATAATCTGTAACAACCATTTTATACTCATGAAGAAAAACTAAAGCTGAAGAACATGAAAACTTTTTTAAGTAGCAGCTGATGTTCTGCTTTAGCAAAGGGGTTACAGTGAGCAGTATATTTAGTTGTTTTGTTTTCTCCTCAGAGAAAGATCACATGCTGCATTTATGCAGGAAAATTTACTGCCACCTGACTAAAATTAGATAGTCCACACTTATGCTTTGAGTTTATGTCATTATCCTGGGAATGGTGTGGGAGTTTAAATCTATAATCTCTGCATATATACACGGAAAGGCTGAGGACTATTCAGAATAAATGCAACAGCCTTGGAAATTCAGGCCTTAGCACTTGAATCATTTTTCAATGAACTCTTTTAAAACATAGGTGCTGGAAAGCAAAAGTGGAGGGGAGAGGAAGGACAGGTGAGCAAGCATACCATATGGGTACTTAATGTATCTGGCAACCTGCTGTTTTACCACTCTGGAGCCTTGTAATAGTATTAGCTGACACAGACGTGTGACTGTGCTTATCAGACGTCACTGCAGGGCTAAGGGACATGCTGTGGTGGCAAGCCACACCACTGCAGTTTACATTGCACCCTGCAGCTCTGGTCACTGCAGGGCTAAGGGACATTGCACCCTGCAGCTCTGAGTGGGTGCTGCTTCAGCTCCTGCTACTCAGACCTTCAGAAGGCCAGCTACTTAATGGATAACAAAACACTTCCAGGTGTAACAACTCCTGACAATTTTATTTTCTTGGATTTCTGTTGAAAACTTCTGCTTTATTATGATTTTTTTTTTATTTTTTTTTTTTTTTTTTAAAGCAAGCTAAGAGTACAGAGCCTTTGTATTCATTGGCAAAAACGTATTGGAGGGCAGGGAGGGAGGTTGGGAAGGCAACAAGGCAACAGCAGCTCCCCGAAAGTGACACCAGCTCCCAGTAAATTAGTTGTGGGGATTTGTCAGGCAATAATTTTTAGTTCTAACTCTCAGACCTCTCTTTCTATGGTAGCTTCATATACTGTAGAATATTGCATAGTATCTCTTCTCCCTATGACAGACAGGAAGTAAATATCTAATCCAAACCCAGTGTCAGTGTTATTTTGCTTGGATTCTACTTCACTGCACTCAACTGCACTCTATCTTTCCAGAACTGAGCTCTTACAGTAAGCTCCTTACGTAAAAACCAGTGGAAAATAATATTAAAATGTAATGCAAAATATTGCCATTTCCATCAGATGTCTATTTTCTATCAACCCAAAAAATCAAAGAACTTTCTCACTCACCTGATATGTCCTGCTATTTGTAAACCTATCCTATTTTTGAGACCTATCATAAGCAAATTGGTTTGAACTGTGACACAAATCCATGTTGATGACCCTTAAACAGCCTTAGGGGTAAGTCATGAGCCTAATGAAAACTGCTTGCTCTTTTCATTTGCTCAAACATCTGTGCTAAATTCTTAAAAGAATATTTAAAGGATATAAGAAAGTTTTCAGAAATTCCCAGGAGGCTGGCTCACATCTTACAAAAGCAAAAGCAACTATTATCCCAGAGTGCATATAAACAGAAACCATTCATCTAAAAGCCAGATTACAGCAAGACTCCATTATGAAGCCAATTCTGGATTAGTAAAGCCTTATTTTCTTCTTATTCTATATAATTTCTCCATTTTCTTTCAGTCAATATAAAGTCAGAGTAGACCAGATACAGTGGTTACTTGTTTCTTCCCATTAAACTATTAACTAAGTAGGCAAACAATTGTGCATCATTTTTGTACACATCTAAATGTGTGTTCATGTCTATGATCCTGATAATGTCTTTTCAGCAAAATTAACAAGGCAAGCCCTGCAGGACTAATTAGTTTTTCTTGCACAAAACTTTGGCAAGAAGTCAGCATTTCCTCCCATTTAACATTTTGGACTCAAACTGGCTCCATTTTTGCCCAAGTCAAAATCTAGCTTAACTGTTTTTTGCCACAATAGGAATTTCAGTCCTCAACTAAGAGTATATTTCAGATTCAGTGATTCAGTTCCCTGACCTGTCTTTTACTGTGAATGGTCAGAACAATGAATTTGATTTCAGTGGCCAGTCCTGATCTAGTCAGAAGAGCCGCAAGCAAGACAACTTGCAATATGTAGAAAATTCTATGTTTGTTCTGGACAAAGATATAAAAGAAAAAGAAGAAGAAAAAGATATAATTTCTGGGATTTTTTCAGCTGTCAAAACAATTGCCATTCTTCCTTCTGTCAGGTGTTCTTTGATCTCTATCCACTATTCTGTTGTTTCCCTAAGCACAGTGGTTTTTTTCCTCGGATTTGATGTCAACAAGAGAAGGTTTTCAAGTTACAGTTGAATCTTCTCTTTTGAGTGCCTGATACTGCCGGTTCAATACAGAAGTGTTGAGACTACATGTGATCCAAACCATCTCATAGCTAATAAAATAAAATTATAGTCATGGGATACAATTGAGAAAAATACAGAGCACTGTCTGCCCCTATGTTGATCAGCAGAAACAGCAATAGAAAAGTTTATGCAGACTAGCAAATCACTCTCACACCAGAAGACATATTCAGAGACTCTGAATTAAAAATTAGCACATATGCTTTTATTCCTGGAAGCGTGACATCCACAGCATTGGCACTTTGGGACCCAGTGTAACAAATTCTTAAGCAGTTTCCACCCTTCTGGAGTACCAGATTAATTCTCCACAGATGAACATGATGTAAATATGAAACATTTGGCTCTAGTCAAAAGTGATTTGCTGACTATCCCACCAGCATTTTAGCATGCTCTGAGCTACCTTATTATTCCTGTCAGCAAACCCTCAAATGGCCAAAAGTTTCTGCTTCCTTCCCAACAATGCGGCAACCATTTGTGAGGTACTCAGAAAAAAAAGCAAAACGAACCCCCCAAAAAACCAATTAACTATATTAGTTTAATTTCAGATTGTGTCACTGAAGCAAAGTCAAACACCTCAGGGGATGGAGGACCTCTCTGTACTTTCAGTATTTAAAGTTCTGCATTAGCTGTGACAAGGAGCTTTGAGAACAGCCATGATCAACAACCACAGCCTGTAGGTGTGCTGCTTATGTGATGTACTTGCAATGTAATTTGTGAGTAGTAACTGAGGAGAAGAAACTGCTATTTCCATTACCAGTACATGCTTTGATCTATAAAAAATACCCTACTAGCTACTTCTGGGGTAGGGCAGCTTCATTTCCTAATTGGACTACACAACAGAAAGCTCGAATATTACACTTGTGATAGAAATAAAGCATTGCAAAAATGACCAGGCTATAAGATCACTAGTCTTACCAGAGATCATTAATATATATATATATGAGAATGAATTTTTGAATTTTGTCCCCTAGGCATAACTTATACATTATGACATTGCAACAATATCTTTGACTCTGTTCTAATTTTCTCCTTGGTGTGGTAAAAACTTTTTTTTTTAACTTACTTTTTATTTATGTGCCTGTGAAGACCATTTAACAGTACTATTCTCCTGATTAGAATTCAACATGTTTTGAGTTAGTTCTTGGAAACTGGAATTTTATCTTAATGAATTACAAAATCTCTCACATCTGTATGAAACTATCAATAGAATGGAGCCTGGATCACAAAAAAGGTGCTGTATCTCTTCTCTGTTTCACAAATCCAATCACTTTAGTCAAAAGCTAAATTTTAAGAGATAACATGCATTTAGGTACATGCTTAACTGCAAGTCATGCCTTAAACTTTAGCATACTAATAGTATGTGTATTATATATAACACACAAGTAGCATAATGTAATGAAAAGAACAAGGTTTTCCTTGTTAATTCTGTAGACAATGTGATAATGAATTTTTACATTCATTGTCATGGTTTCACGGAGACCAACTATGACAGTTTCTAAGAAGTGACATATTGTTTGTATGTCACCACATTTACTGCTTTAGCACTATAAAATGCTGCAGCTCACAAGAAGGAACTTTGTGTGACTAGCTGCAAACTTTTTCTTCAGATGGTAAGGACAGTCTAAAATTTAAAAAAAAACCAAACAAAAACCAACCAACCAACCAACCAACCAAAAACACCCCCCAAAACCCCAAAAAACCAAAACAAAAAAACCCAAAACAAAACAAAACAAAACAACCCACAACAACAACTAAAACAACAACAACAAAGAAAAACAAAACAAAACAAAACAAAACAAACAAACAAAAACAAAAAACCCAAAAAACCACCCCAAGGCATAAATACTGCTTTTTCTGTGTTCTGATTTCTGGCTACATTTCTGTGGAGCACAATTTGTTTGCTGCTGGGTGCTTAAGTAAAACATTGCAGCACATTAGATGATGGCTACCTTCTGAGACAAACTGAACTTACATTTTTTTCAGGCACAAACTGAAGAGGTTTGCAGAGAACCCTCCAAGCTTTGTGCCAAATCCAGCCATTTCCTGTTAGCATTCTGGAAAAGCTGCAGCTTTCATCCAAACAGCAGAGAAGGTGAGAAGCTATGCAGACAACTGACATTGCTGCCTCGGGACAAAAAACTGAGAGGTTGCTAGAGTTAATGCAGTAAATATGTAGCAGGACAAAACCTGTTTTGCCTTCCCTTTCTTCTCCCTCTGGTGAAGTCAAGTATGCTGCTTTTAAGCTTTTGAGAGCTATATTTGGTGATGCTGCACTGAAAAATGACTTTGCAGAACTTTACCCATGCCATGCAGGTGCTCTGCCTGAGGTCCATCCTGCTGAATGAAGGCACCTACCTGAGACTTGAATTTCTCCTACAGTCTGTGGAGAAAGGCATGTTACCTAAGGCTGCTCTCAGTCCCACTGAGCCCTTGTTTTCCCTGAGTGTGGGACAGAGCTGGAGACAACCAGACTACTGGTCCAGGCACCTTGGTTTGGGTGCTGGAGGCAGAAGGGATGAATCCTCAGGTCTCTTTGAACAGGACTGGGTCTGGAGAGCCAGTTCAGCTCCAAGTACAAGGACCCCTACTGACATGAAGGAGCCCTGAATTCAATCTCAGTGCTGCAGACTTTGCATTTAGCAATGTTGCAGAGTAATCCAACCAAGTCAACTCTTCTAAGATGCATGGAATATCTCAAAATCAACACCCAAATGATTTTGACACCTAAGCAAAATTCAATTAATATAAAGCACTCCAGCCTGAGTTTAGACAGTTCTCCTCTTCCTCTTCAGTTCTTTACAATTTTTTACAAGTGAATAAAAAACAAACCTTGGAAAAAACATTCCCTCTATATAATTATATTTCAGCAGCAACTGAAAAACTGGAGTTACAGGAGTTCAGCTACCAAACACTTATGGAAGAAATATGATAAAGTGGGACACCTTGGGATTTATGTCAAAAACATGTCTGAAAGAATTGGTTGTGGTTTTCCTCTTCTCCATAAGATAAGTACTGGAAAGTGCTGACAAGTTTTATATCTGAATATATACATATACATACATACATACAAACACAGACAAAAATATATATATAAAAAGGACAGAACTCCCTCATGACTTGAAAGCTGGACTTGAAGGGAACACAGGGCTTGTGGCAGGGCAGGGCTGTCTCTTGTCTCCTGGGCTGGGGATCTGCCAGTGAGGGGCAGATCAGGGTGCTGGGCAGGTCACCCACCCAACAGCTGCAGAACTGAGAGTGTGTTACTACCTTCCTTCTGGCGTTGCAGTAGGAAACCTCTCATGCCCTCTATAGCTCTTTCGTGTGCAGAAATTGTATGTAAAATCTCATTTTTGGCTTTATATGTCTCTGGGCATTGTAAGATTGCAGAATACAGGTGAATTAGATCACTCCCATCACATGAACTGCTGACACTTGAAATGCCTTTTTGATTCCCCTTTTATTTGCACAAGTTGTTAGACTAAAGAGCCAGACACCGTATCATTTTCTCTCACACAGATCATCTTATTTCCTATTGTTAGAGAAACTCAACCACCACATATTGCGTCAAGTGACATTTCTTAAATGATGTAAAATAAAGGAAAAACAATTTCTTTTCTTTTTTAGATTGATACCTTGATTTTTGTTTCATTGTACTAAAATCCTTAAATCTACTGGATAATAGATATTCCCTTACTAACCCTTCTAAAAATCTCTGTACAGGGACTAAAATTTGCTCCAAAGACATTTGATTCTAAAGGACAAATAACTGAGATTATTTTTATTTAGCAGATTTCCTAATCACATACTGCCTTTGCTTCCCTCAGTATATAATGAAGTTCTCTAACCACTGCCATATTTCATTATCTCTAGACTTCTGAAAGAGAACTTTTATTAAATCAGTGCCAAAAATCTGAAACACAAGAATTCAGTTATGAAAAATACAAACTTTCCTTACAGCATTTCATTTGTTCTTCTATTTTTATTCAAAGGTTTTATTCTACTCTAAGTACAGCACAAAAAATACACATTTTATTGATGAAATAATTTTGAAAATGGTGAGGTGTACCTCTGGGTACAGGGAGTGAGAGGGGAAATTACGGGACTGTCATGTTCTCTCCAGGCTTGCACTTGTTCTCTGTGGTTGTCAGACTGCATCCAGCTATCTGAGAAACTGCAGGGGTGGAAGCAAAGGGGTAATTGCCTTCCAAAGGGGTCTTGGTGTTCAGCTAACCCCTAATAACATGAGCATCTGTAGGACAGAATGAGCACTACTGCACAGTGCAACAAAGAAGGCTTCCACATCAGCCTTGTCTGAGAGCAGACCTGACATGACACTCTCCAACATGCGCCTGCTCAATATTTGCTTTGCACAAGGACTGTGATTAATGAAGGCTCATTTCTTCCCTATTTGTCAGTGATTCACACTAGCACTCAAAAGAAAAAACACATTCTCCCTTATTTCTCAAGGCCAGCATTTTACGTTGGCCTTCAGAAAGCCTAGTAGTTAAATTCTTTCAGGCCGCAATAAAATCCAAATACAACAAGACACACAGACCCCCAAAGCGTGAAAATGCAGCAGACTAAAAACACCAAAACCTGGCTTTACTGAGTAAAAACAAGGTTCTCTTGTGCAGATCCAACAATGCAGAGGAGATGGTACCCAGCTGTGCAGGAGCAGTGCAGCAGCATCCTCTATGGTGTTGGACAGGGGTTCCAGCTGGGCTTCCTCGGAACAAGGGGAGCTGCCATCACGTGCGGAGGCAGGGAGGGACACATGCTCCATTTCTCTTGTCATTTCCCTTGGGTGTCGTTTCATAACTACATTTCTGCTAATTAGCTTCACCTCAGAGTAGGGCAGGGCAACTAGTTCCCCTTCAGGCTGCAGAGTGACAAGAAGCCCCTACAGCCACACCTTGTTTGATCAACTCTTTGGGCATGAGCAGCACAAGGACACACAGACTTACTAAACAAACTCAGGCAAGCAAAGTAGCAATGTTTACCAGAAACAGGCAAACACAAACCTCAGCTAAGTGGCCATTTGACTTTCAAGCACACAAAATGCACCCAGCAGTGCCCTCTCACTCAGAAATCTCCCAGCACAATGCACAGTGGTGGGGACGTGAAAAGGAATATGAGCTTTCCCATAGATGAAAACGTCCCTGCTAGGGCACAGGAACAGCTCACCCAGCTTTTTATCACACATCTGGGAGCACCCAATGCCAGGAAACACCCAATGCCAGGGGAGTACCAAAGACAATATCTCATGAGGTCTAAATATCTGCTCTTTATATCACACCTTATTATGTGTTTTTTGCATTTGCAGTCTTTTGGTTCGCTTTGGCTTTTCACAATCCCTGTCCAGACCCAGCTGGAACAGCAGATAGAAGAACTGTAGGTTTTCATTCCCTCTGTTTGGATCAGGGATTGTGGGTTCTTCCTGAGAGTGTGAGCTCTTCAATCCTGAAGTATAGGGACTTTCCTCCAGTGGGAATCTTACTCTGTCATTCATACATACTTTGCACCTTTATATTACAGGATTTCTTTCCATCAGGGCTCTGAAACCCTTACTTGCCTGACATCCTCAAATAAAAGTAGGCATTTCACTCTATTTGCCTTGGTTTTTTAAACCTATATGGTTTACATGGTACTTTAACATATATTGATTCGTCTGTTTGTACATATTTGGCTTAATTAGGACTTTGCTAGCACTAGGGTGTTTTACTGATATTTTTCCTGTTCTTATTTAAGAAGCTATTTCCTTTTTTTTCACTTTCTCTCAGGTGGATGATCACCTGGATTTTATGTGCTTCTTCACATGACGTATTTTCCCTACTTTTTTTTGTAAACAATTTTCATAATATCTTCAGTTCATTTTTTGTGACACAGAGAAATAACTAAGTGCAGTGTTAAGTGAAGACCTATCAAAGTTTATCTCCTGTGTCAATTCTGTTTTTCAGAATGCCCATTTCAGACATTTTCTGAGCTGTACAAGAGTGAGAAATTTGAACCAGGTAAGGAAAAAATGAAGTTAATTCTTTAGAAGAATTAGAAACAGAAACAGAAGTTTCATACATGTTGTCTAAGAAAATGCCATGCACTATGGAACCCTTTAGCCATTTGCTGGATGCATTTGCTGCACCCAGGTCTTCCCCCCTCCTTCTCATCACTTGCTCAGCCTCTGAGGTCTCTGGGATTGCACACAGATATTCTCTACTAGCTGGTGCAACTTGAGTGTAAAAAGGATTAATTGTGACCACGAGGCACAGTGAATAGGAGAGAAATTTCTCCATCCAGAGAGCAGCTGCAGGACAGGTCCAGCAAGTTATTTACTGCTCTGAAAGTCAAAACTGTTGTCTTGAGTCCCTCCCTTGCCCACTTGCAATAAACTGTGTTTCTTCCCCTTTACAATATGCTGAACAAAAAATCTGGAAGACAGAGAACTCTATGGATGGAGCTTCATGGAGAAATCAAATATCACTCAGTGTGCTGGTCCCTCCATAAAGCACAGCAACATCTGAAGGTGTCAGTGTGGCCCTAAATCCAAGTTAAAAATTTTTGCCTCTTACCAAGGTGAATTAATATGCAAGTAGCACCAAAGATGATCTGAAAATCTAGCTTCCAGTCAAGGGCTAGAGCAGCTGGAATTATAGTAATTTTTGCCCTGCAACCCATTTCAGAATCTGGAGGAAGCTGCCTGTACCCATAATAAATTCTAGCTGTCCAAAACGTACTGGAAGTGTAGGGAGATTGCAGCATCTCAGAGGAGATATTTAATGTTTGTTTACCAGAGCCAAAAGGCCAGATTGGAATTAAGAATCAATGACTATGGATAAATATCTAAAGCAAAATCTGGATGCATTTGAAGATTTTCTTATTCTTTTATCTCAGCTCTTAGCATTTATTTTTTTTTTCCACCCACAAAGTCTTTTTTATTGACTGAATTAAATATTAATTCACTTTTCAAGCTACACTGTAGAAATCTGATCAAAGGCAAATGGATACTACAATAAGCAGTAGTTAAATTCTGTACGTATAGAGTAATTTATAAATTTTCTTCTAAACTATAGCACTGAACTAAACACGTTAAAAGACTCTGGGACCAACTGACGTGCAGCATTACACAGACACACCCACAAGATATTGGCTAAAATAGCTTATTTTCCATTAAAAGGAATAGAAACAAGGCAGCTGAGTCTCTTAAACTTGTAAGCTTTTAAATCTCTGCCAGTATTATTAAATGAGAACATTACTGAATTACTAATGGTATGAGAGGATAGACTCTGCCTATTCTAAATCTAAGATATTTAAGACCAAATTTCCACAGAAAGAAAAGGTGTTCCAGGTGAAGGGGGCTGCACGGGACATAGAAGATCTGGATCCAGCTTCCCACTTTGTCAGACTTTTGCAGTGAACGTCAGGTCCACATTTGCACAACAGGGCTTCTCTGCTCTGTCAAACAGTTGTAAATCTCAAATCACTCCAATATTACAAGGAACTCGGTACTAAAACATTGACATTAGGGAGAGATGAGAACATACATCTACTTGTCTGCATTTAATTTGTAAGCAAGGCCCATTAACTTTGCTCCTCACATACAACAAAATGCTCATGCTTTCTTTAACACGTCTTTTCACCCCAGAGGTAAGCTTGTGGTACTAAATTTTTACTAGGAATGATTTACACAACAAAAAAGATGAGAATATTCTCAGGCACAATGCATACCCCTCCCTGGGGTGCCTTGGTTTTGGGTTGGTGTGGTGCCATGCTGATGTGACTGAGCTCAGCACCTCACTTTGCACGGTAATTTTTGCATGCGTACGCCTGACACACAGAGGGAAGCTGTCAGTAAACAGGCAGGAACAGCTGTCCCCAGCTTAGTTTAAAATTCTGACCTACACAGTTGGAGAAAACACTGCTTTGCTTTCACAGAAGGAATAATCTCACTCACAAGTAGGTTAGTCATCAGACCTCCTCTCTCAGGAGATGGCTGTCACTACTCTGAGGTTTCTTGCTATGAATGAAGACATGGCAAACTGGAGACTCTTTGTATGGCCACTACCTTTGACTGAAAGCTCTGACAATAGAAACAAAAGTTATTTGAGATACCGTGCTAAGAATTTTTAAAAAGAAAGGAGTACTAATGCCATGGATTTTAGGAATAAAAACCCTAATATGCATTAGGATTTCAATACATGTAGATACTTGCTGATTATATTTCTCTTATTCCCTACCCTGTCCTTGGTCCTCTTTTCTGATGATCTCTTCTAGCCTTAGGGATGATCTCTTCTAGCCTTAGGGAAATTATCTTGGACTTGGACTGCCTATTTTTTTTTTTTTATCCTTACCATAAGAAATAATTCCTACTGTAGAGCTGACGTTAGGTTACTTATACAGGGTGCAATTTAATTATCTAAACTGCATATGTTATTCCAGCTAACATGCATCTTGCTCCTGATACAGATTTCCTGCCTTTGACACAAGACAAGCCAGCCAGAGCTCTGACACCCTGCTCTGTCCCTAAGGCAGCTTGACCCCAGAACAGGCTGCAGCCCAGCTGCCCCCAGAGCCCTCCACTTGCCCAGTGCTGTTCCCTGGTAATGCTTCACGAAGCACCAGCTGCAGTGCAGAGGCTGAGCTCTCATCATCACCAAGCCTGGTGGTCTTGAGGGCTTCCTATGGTCAAAGGACAATATGGAGATACACCCTATTGTGCAGAAAAACCAGAGGGCACTTGCACAACTGGGACTGCAGGTCTTGTGTGGAAGGGGAAGGAAAGACTGCTTTTGCTGTTCAGACACAACCTGGCTCTGTCCTTTATATGTTCATTTTGATCTATTACTTCACTCCCATGTTTTTTGGAGTACTGTTAATCTTCTTTAAAAACTGTGTTTCAAAATAGCATCCTTAAGCCTAGAATATCTACCTTATCTGTGACAACTTACCAAACAATGAGTGCTAAAGTATTTGACATCACTGAATAAATTTATCAGCATCTTTCATCCACAGAAAAATGTATCTTCTTTTCTCTTACACATTAGATCAGTGTTAAATCCAAGCACACCAGCCAGAGTCAATGGTTGGTTGCCCTTCTTCTGTAAACATGGAGATCTCAGATGGCTTGGGTGAACATCCCTCTGGAGTGGAGGTCTCATTTCAGAGAAGTTTTAAAATAATAGTTATAGTCATATTAAACAATAAACATTTAGCAAAAATGTAAAAATATTGTGAAATGTTACTGTTTAGACCTAAAGAAAAAAGACTCACTTGACTTCTGGTTTACTCCTTCATGCATTTATAATAGAGAAAAGAAAAATGTAGTTTTAGATGGATGGGAAAGGAAAAGGGGAAATCCAGCTAAAAACCTCCATTCCTCTTTTGCATTTTACTTCTGTACGCTCTAGGCAGGTTGGGTATAATTTCTGTGCCCAGAGGTGCTGTTTGTCTATGGCACAGCACTGAAGAACTGCTCCTCCATCCATGGCTGGAACAAGGAAGGATGTGAGCTCCTGCAGCAAACCGATCTGCCACGGGGATCCATGACTGGCACGTGCCTTTGCGTTGTTCCCCTCGCAGGAACACTCTTGAGTTCAGCCTAGTTCCCAAAGGATAATACTCCTTTTCACACAATTGGAATATGGGAAAAGGTTCAGAGCTTTTGAAGCTTTTCTTCCCATCTTCCCTTTTAAAAATGGAGGGGGCAAAGGCATTGCAGAGATTTGCCATTGTGCCTCCTGCTTGCAGGGACCAGGGCTCTCCTGCTGCTTGCATGCTGGCTTTCACCTTGGCTTCACAAGCAGCAGACATCTGTGCCTGCCCCGTGCCCTCTCCAGCTGCCCCCTGCCTTCCAGTAAGGCCCTGGGGGAGGATGCCTCCATGCAAGACTGGCAGCAGCAAAACCCTGCTAGTAACTGAGCTCTCTTAACCACTTCTCTGTCATGCACAGCCTCCTTCTCAGGAACATGGGCTTAGGTAAGGGCTGGGTTTTGGTTTGAAATCCAGTTAGTGAGGAAACTGATGCTGGAGTTATAAATGCTGAAGTTACATTAATATGAATCATTATTGCTGAAATGCATCAGACACGTTTTCAGAGATTCAGTGCAATAATGGATATTTCTAAGATTAGGTTTTTCCTTTCAATTTCATACCCGCCTAAACTAAAAAATTTGTTTTCAATTAACAACAGAAATCAGACTGAGAGGGGACACCTGTGACTCAGACATAGCAGCTCTCATCATCAAAGCGTATCATCATCATCAAAGGAAATTAATTTGCTTTCAGAAAAGAGGAATATTTCAGAAGAGCTTATTCTTCATACAGACATTGCTAACATCAGTTACACAATATTGAAATATGACTTGTCCCGCCACTCCGTGTTAACACATATTAAGAATGCTTCCTAAAAAGTACATCTAGCCCTCATCTACTCCCTCTATAATACACTCATCAAGCAAATTATTTTTCAGTCCAAGAGCTCTCATCTCTGTCAGCTACTCTAATTAAAAACTCTCTCTTCAACTTACTTATTTCATCCAAAACTACGCATACAAGTATGTAGCAAACTGTGTTGATTCTTTCTAAATTCAACAGACTGGAGAAGTACTGAAAAGCTAAGAGGAATTATTTACCATTTCATTATTACTGGAGCATCCTCAGCATTCTGAGTAAATTAGAATTAAATCCATGAACACCAACCTCACCATCAGGCAGGAGAATATATCAATCTAAAATGTAGATTACAATAAATTAGTATCAGGTTCACTGAAGCATGTATTATTGACCTGAGTAATCTGTCCATCCTGCTTCAATTCTAAAAAAAAGCTGTAGAGTTCAGTGAAACAGGACTAGCCTCATACCTATGTACTCTTTTCATATTATATATTTTGCCTTTTATGCTAAATGCTGGTAGCCATGGCCTAAAGAACTTTGAAGGCTATGTTAACATTATTACTAAATTCAGGGGCACTAACCAAATTTTTCTGTGCTATCATCTTACAAAATGAAACTGTATGCATACATATATAGACCACAGGCCAAGATACTTTTGGAACAGTTTTTTTCAAATGGCATTTAACTCCACAGAAGAATTTATATCAATTTTTTAAAAAGATAATATATGAAAATACAAAAGCCTTGTGAAAGTAATAGAAATGGAAATGAGTTCCCAATTCTTCTCAGAATAAGCCTGTAACACATTGATCAGTCTGCAAAAGAACAGCCTTACCTATTTTATTTTAGCAGTATCCACTGTTCTCCAGAAAAATCTCCCTCAAAGTCAAACACACTGGTAGAGACTTCAGTAAAACAGAATTGACAGGTCATCCAAGGATCCTTCAGTAAGCAATCCAAAAGGAAGCTACAGTGCTTAGGGAAGAAACTGTGCGAACATGAGTTTGTAAACAAAACTTGATGTCATTTTTGTCTGTCACAGAAATCCAACTGACTGAAAGAGTATGAAAACTGGAACCATCTCAGGAGTCAGCCAAAACAACCACCCCTTGAATACATGAAATCACAGCAAGCTTTACTGTCCCAAAGTGTGCCAGAAGCAGTCCCTTGAAATGGGGCATTCTGCAAATGGCCAGTGATTATTGAAACTGCCACTTCCACTTGGCTGTCCTTGGGAGAGCTCTGGCCTGTGCCACACTGGAAGTTTTAAAGCAAAGTCTAACCCTTGTGGTTGCACCAAGAGGGAGCCAATAAAGGATGACTGAAGACAGTGAACTCTGGGTGACAAAGGTGCCCCAGTGTTCTGCAGTGAAGCTCACTGCTGCCTTGGAAAGGAAAGCTCCCCCTTTAAGAGCTGTTTTGTGAAGAACTGCTCTTTTTGGACTTCTAGTTACCTTATCTTTTAGAGACGAGGACAGAATAGCTTAGAAAATCCTGTAAGATTTTTTATTAGTTTGGTGAAGTGCCAGTTTTTGGGCAGGAGCTTAGGGGAGCATAGCATCATTTCCACAAGCAGCAGGCATAAAAGATTCTCAGTGAGGAATGAACTTGGGCTTCACAGGTCAGGTAAGACCAAACTCAGGAGTTCACGTTGTCATTAACATAAAAACTTCCTCAGACTTCAGGTTTGCATCCCATGGCTCCTGTCTTTCCATGCATTTTAGTAGAAATCCTGCATGAATATTTATTACAAGTAGCTACAGGATGATTTGAAAAGTCAGCAAATATGATTCAGGCAGTTTGCAGGCACTTTGAAAATTCAGCAAGTGTGATTCAGGCAGTTTGTAGGCACTTAAATACTGAAAGAAAACCACTGCTCTGATAGCTTAAGCCATCTCACACATCTTTTTAATGTGCAATACTGTGAGCATTTTTTTTTAATGGCTCAGCTGTCAGTATTGTATCTACTTATGCAGAGCGTATGTATAGGATAAACTCCAACAAATTCAAACACTTATTTTGGAAATAAAGGCTAGTTGGTAATATTTAGAATTAATGGTTACAGTGCCAAAGTAAGCATGCTTTTCAAAGATAACTTGGCCCTTCCCATGGCTGCTCAAATACACTAGAGGAGCTGTCTCAGGTATGGTATGGGGAGTACAGGTATTGATTCACCTACAATGCCCTAGCACACCTGTGGAAAGGATACTGTGCACTTATGAAATGACTTAAAATGTAAAACTGCTTTCTGAGTCCTACCTAGTGTAAATCAAATAATCAAATTCATTTATCCCACCTGAAACCCTGGCCTTTTTTCATGCTTCCCCAAAAAGAGAATGACCAAGACATGTTAAGAGCAGACTGTGGAGGCTTCATATGAGGACTGTACTGGGATTCTGTTTTAATCTCAAAGTCACTTTGAAACAGCTGTGCCAGTGTCACTTGCTTGTTTACAATACTTCCCCAAAGGACCTGGTTTTCAGTGCTATGTGTCAAATATTCACATATCTTCATCAAAAAGAAAACTCATGAGTCTGCCATATGTCATGATAAATACCATGGGGGTTTTTTTTCTGAAATAAACATGCAACAGTCTGTTTGGCTTCCCAGTCACTTGGGAGCAATTTTTTGTTCTTCTACATCTTGCAACAAAATCAGGGAGCCAAACAAAGGCCAGTTTGCAGGGGATCATATAGATCTGTTTTGCCTCTCAGCTCTACAAAAGCCAGACAGAGCCTGTTTATCCAGACAACAAGATGCAGCGCTTTGTGCCCCATAGATTTGGTCTGGATAATGCTTCATCATTTAATTTATTAGTGTTCCTCCCTCACATCCGATTCCTTCCAAATATCTTACATGAGAGAAGACAATACAGCTGCTCATAAAAGCATGGAACGGAAATGCAACATTTTTAGGACATATGATCTGCCTCTGGGTGAAAGGGGAAGGCACAACAGCCTGGTCTGTCCACTCAGGCATTACACAGCTTAAGTGACATGTCACAGCTGAAAAATCCAGCTCGTGAGATGCCTCTGATTTTGTGGGGGATATGCTGTAATGCCCAAAACATCACCCTCCTAACCAGGAATACTGCACTAGATATTTTAAAATATATATGCCATTGATGCTGATCTATACTCAATAGATGGCAACAGCATAAAATAAGGATGTGATCAGTGGTAAAAAAAGCTGTTGTTGTAGAGTTAAATTGCTCTCCTAAATTAAGGACGCAAGGTGCTGGGATAAATTGGAATATATGCTTTCTGTCCGTTATGGCAAAGGATAGCTGTTCTCATGCAGATGGCACCTGGTGATAAATCATTGTAATATCATATATTCCAAATCCTAGTAGGTTTCTCTGTGCAAAAGCTACTGTGTGATTCTGTGCATGGTGTCACAAGTGCAGGCACATTCTATTCATTACTTTAGAACTTTGTTTTGCAAAACATTACCAATTAGATATTATTACCAAATAGGAAAAATGGATTTCCTCAATTTTCAAAATAATTATTCTTGTCCTTTTCCCCCATTAGCAAGACTCATCATGAATCCCCTTTGATTTTCCTTACTGTATCCATAAAACCAGAGTCAGTGAAGCCCTTTATCACAGCTACAGAAGGAAAGTTCTCAGCCCTCTGTTCATACAGGGAATGGGGATATTCCCTGGTGATGGACTGTCTGAATATGAGTCACTGCATCTTTGCCCTTGGCACTGCTTCCACGATTTCAGCATCTGTTTTACTGAGAATTAAATGCCAGTAATAAGCAGGTCGGTTCAAAGGACATTTTACTCATTCCAGTAGTAGTTTTTAGTAAGTTTTTTTTTAATAAGTTTGCATAGCACTGATAAAATCTCCAGGCTGAAAGGAACCCATATGTAACTGAGGTATTAAACACCTCTGAAGCAAGACAGATCAGATGGTAGCTGTATTCCCACGACACTTTAAACTGACCAAAAATGCTGAATCATGGGTTACATGATACTTCATATAAGAAGTATAAAGAAGGTAAATAATCTTTTAATGACCAGCTCAGCAGTGAGCATAGGCAAGTTCTTCAAACAAAATCAATTAACTACTGCCAGTCTTCTTTGTTCCTTGATATAATATCTATTGAAAAAGCAATAAATTCACTTATCTTTCAAGACATTAAAACACTTGAGTTATTAAATATGAATGACTAGGATCCAATATAATCTCCTTGTCTTACAGTCACATTGACTGACTTTATCATTTGGCACAAGAAATAACTTCACCTTAAAAGCAAAGAGGTGGTAATGAGTCTCCTTGGAAGAAACAATCATGATATGAAGATACCTATTTATTACCAATGACCATTCTCTGTGCTTTACTACAACTTATTTTCATCAGAAAAATTTCTATAAAGTATTGGGAGTGACAATGCAAATTATATTATTCCTAGTAGTCCATCTAGATAAAGGTTTGTGACAGGATTGCCCCCAATAAAAAAATTGAAACCAGAGGTCAAACAGCAATTCAAGCCACATACCAGCCAAAAAAGAACATTTATCTCCAATGAATATGATGTCCTGAGGTATATGATATCTAATACAAAAACTTATGAGAATTAAACTAATGCAAAAGCCATTCCTCCCACTTTAAAAAACAGAGAGTCTTAATTCCATGTCATCTTCATCTTCATCTAATCTACAATTAGATGGCAAAGCACATGAAGTATATGCTTTTTATGAAGAAATAGTCACAAAATCAGGATGACACAGAACGTGTAAACCTAAACTAAGAAGAGGACATGGGCAAAAAAAAAGTGTTTTGTTTGTATAACATAAAGGATGCAAACACAACCAAATGTATTTCTTTCACTTGAACACTTTAATATCTTCATGCAAACATTCTGCTGCTGACAGACAGTTTGCTGATGTGTGATAGCTCTTCACAACACAACAATCAGCTAAGTTTTCCTAAAGTCCTTTGACTGTATATGTTTACCTTCAACTAAATTAATTAGGATTTATCCCTGAATGAACACTGTGATAATCCAGGGGATAATTTATGAGGACTTGCAAAGGAAAAATGAAGTGTCCTGTATGACACTCTGCTCTCTTCTGGTCATGCATAGTTACTTTGCTAATTTCCACTCACTCTAAGACCACTTTTAAGCTGCTCTACAAGGAATAGGCATGAGAGTCAGTGTGAATTATACACGACAGACATATATAAGAATTATATATTAGACAGTGGAAAATAATAATCAGGCCCCTAATGTAAAACAGGTGTGACCCTCTCTTGCCAAGTCATCGTGGCAAAGCTAGCCAAAATGCACTTGTAGCTAAATAAATATCTGTGGCCTAAATCTCTTCTTGTGTGTTTCTGCCTTGTGTGTTTCTGCTGTTTTTTTCCCCCCAAAGGAATTTTGTTCACAAAAGGGATTAGTTACGCAATACAGCACACAAAGTACTCACAATTTCCAGTCAGGCTTGGGATAATTATACCTTCTGTAATCCACAATCCACTAGTTAGCTGATAAATTAGTGTGCCTTTTACAAAGAAGTAATACTCATGTTACAGTTTGTAATGCAAACCAAAAAAAAAATCCCTGAAAACTAACCCCAAGAAAAACACAAATCAACAAAATAAAATAAGGACAAATCAGCCATGCAATGAAACAAACAGAATTAAGAGAGAACACTTTCAACCCCATCAGGTTTCACTTTAAATAAAGCAAACCCCACGCTGCAGAAACACAAAGGTCAATATTTTACCCTTCTGTGTGTGTACATCAACAGGGGTTATGCAAAACTTCAAGGACAGAATGTGACTGACTAGTAATTTTTTAAATTACTTTGTACTACCTTTTATACTTGATCAGTTAGTAGTCACACTGAGCTTGATGCAAATATTCATATAAGAAAAAATGACTTGCACAAGAAAGAACTGTAGAATCAATCACGATCAATTACATTCTAGTTGTATTCAAAGGGCCAACATGGAATATAAAATACCAGTTGGAAAATCTGTGTGATATTTGTTGGTAATGTTACTGTCATTAAAATACTCTTGTAGATGAAAGGTGATTAAGTCATGATCAGATATCTTTAGGCAGACACAGGCTCTTTGCTACTCCTGGATATTCCACTTATTTCTTATTTCATTCACTCTATATTTAAAGTAAAACATCTTCCCTAGAAACATTCCATATTTGTTTAGGATTTAGCCCAAATGAGTTTCATCAGTATTAAAAAAACAGAGAGAAAATAATCAAGCTATTGGACCCAATAAACAGGAATGAAAGGAAGAGTCCGTACATTAATGCTTTGAAAGAAATATTACATGTACAGGTTCATTTGATTCACACTCATTCCAAAGTAAGGCTCTTTGGATTTTGAGGGCACTGCACAGAACAATATACCTCAGACACAGCTGAAAAGGCATCAGCTCAGGTAGGTGCTTTCTCCATATGCCAGTTCAACAAGGTGCTGAACCATGAACACTGATGCAATCCAGCTGCACAAAGTTCACATCTACTGAAGTCAATGCTCATTCTGGTGTCTGTTGAGGACTTTTATACTACTGACAGGTTAGTCAGAGCTGCTGCTGCACTAAGGAGGCTGTTATAGGTCCAGCAGCTGCAAATAAAGGACTAAATGATGGCTGATAGCATAAGTAAAATTACTTAAAAAAAAAAAAAGACAGTTTTCACAAGCTACTGGTTACGCAATAAGTATAAATAAATGCCTGGTCTAAAAACTCAGATGTTACTCTGGACCAAAGAATGCCAGACTCATGCAAAACTCTGTGGTTTGGGGACCAGGCTTTGAGACTTCCCTGGGATGTAAAAAATGCAAATTTCCTGTCCTTCGTAAATCCCAGCACTGCCTCTCATTCCATAGCACTGTACATGTCTGAAATAGCTGGACTTCTGGACATCTTTATCTTAATCCTACTTAAAAAGCTTATGAATGAGAACACTGGAAAATGGAGGCAAATCCTGTTTTCCTCAGCTGAAATGTCTACTGAATTCACGGAGACCTTTCCTGGGGTGAGGACTAAGCAAGAACTGCTGTGCCTCTAATATGGTAATTGGTGACTCAGATGAAGTGCACATCTGCCTTAAAAAATTTAAGTGTGCCTGCACTGTGCAACAGTACTTGACCTATAATATTCTTTTTTTTACTAGCTAAACATAGTTTTAATTTCTTGCCACACATTCTTCTTGCTTTCTCCTATTTATTGTTGCATATCCTGTAAAATACATGCTGCTCATTCACTGTCACCTTGTTCTGTCTCACCTTGCTGTAAGTGAAGTCAGTGGCAAACCTTCACTGACCTCAAAAGGCGCAGGATTTGTCCTGAGATGCCTAATCCAAAGCAGGACTCCCTCTTAATTCAGTAAGCTTTGGATCAGACCTAGAAGGGTTCTTAGCAGAATCAAGAAGTGGCAAGACACAGTCACATATCAAAACCACATCCGAGTGTTTATCTCACATTTCTAATCTTTGATGTGAAAGGGATTAAAAAGCAAGCTGTTCCTGTCAACTGCTTGGATGCCACAGAGGATCTAAATGACCAAACAAGCACCTATAGGATATCTATGCCATTCATATGGTTTCATTTCTTCAAAAGGAAGCTAATATTTGAGTTTGAGGCTTTTGGTAATATTTCCTCACTTGGTTTCCAACTTGCCACTGTAAAAATCCCACCATCCTTTCTGTTCCTACAGAGGAAGGAAGATGGTTGTTCCTCTTGTCTCAGGACAAACTAGAAACTTATTTGACCAAACATGAAATGAAAAATCTAAAAGAGATTTTATCTAAACATTCCAGATAAAACCTTGCCACAGATCCTAACACAATCTGTTTCAAAGTGCATCCAACTGATTGCACCACATCTTGTTTTATGTGTTGTGATGGTCTTTGCCCTCCTTTATGTTATTCAGCCAAGTTTTCTATAGCTGTCTGAGTTGCTGCAGGCATATCTGACTATAATTTTGGCTCATATATGGATTTACATACTGAAGGTGACTAGATAGAGAAAGTGAGTGCATGTATGATGGTGACTTCTAACTACCAGAACCACAGAAACCACATCAAATGGCATTAACTTTGACAAAGGGCAATTGAAATAATGAAAAGCATTACAACGTATACAAGTTCAATATGAAACCCCCTCTAGCAAGAAAGATCTATAACATTGAATCAGATTAGGGGATGAGGGGAAAAGGAAGTAAAAAGGTAAAAAAAAATAATTATTTAGACATCTTGGGAAATTAGAGAAACAGCCACATTTGTCTGCAAAATCTGAGGAGAAATCTACTCGGAGTGACCAAAGGAGGATTTTCTTAAAAGGTCAGGGTCAGCCTAACTTCTTTTAAGCAAATGCATGATGGGGCACTGTTAAGCCATAAGAACAGTTTGGTGAATGGCAAGCACTCATGCAAGTTTAACCATCCTATATTTCTGCATTTTTTCAACATGCAAATGAATGAAAGCGAGGCACAGGCAAAGAATCTAAAAATCAGTGTATTACTTTTGTTTTATTCATCTGCTTCATCTTGCTGTGTTGACTCCTACCTAGTCTTAGAAAAACACTAATTAGGCATATGTTTCAAGGCTTAGAGACAACTGCCTTTTCTGTATATAAAAGAGAAAATATTTCACAAACAAGTCTGCCTGCTAGATGTCTCTGAGGCAGTGTCCATGGCCAGGTGATCTCCCAGGTCGCGTGCAGTGTGTTCCAGCAGTGGCTCAGACAGGAAATCCTCCTGCCTGGATCCAGGAGGAGAGGGCTGATACAGAGCACACTGGTGATGTTTCAAGGTGTGCAGGACTGAGAAGCTGGTCCTGAGTCCTGCAGGCAGTGCAGCAGCTGTGTCACAGAAGTGATGGCTGAGGGATGTTAGCCTGCACCAGGGGATCACGGTGTGTAACAGGGCCTCCCTGAACGCTTTTTGGCAAAACTTACGCCCATCTGCTTCCCCTCTGCTCTTTCTCCTGGAGAGGAACATATGGCCCAGAATATGTATCGTAGAAGCAGAAAATTTATTCATGTAGCTTTCTAAAATATTCTGAATACTTTCATTTTTCTCCTATAAGCTTTTTTTCCAGTTACAAACCTTATATTCTGCTGTATCATTTTCTTTTTTAAAAAAGGAAGTTCCTTGCTTAAAAAGTTAGGTAGCTCACAATGAAAAATTAATTTTTTTAAAAAAATGTATATTTTACTTCAGTAGTAAGAGTTACCATTGCAAGAAAAATCTTTGCCAGAATTCCCATTTTTTTTGTCCTGCACCATCCTATTTTAAAACTTACCTTGGTCCAAGACCTTTGCATCCAGTAACAAACAACAACAGAAGAAAGTAAAGCCACAGTTAAGCTTAACATGAACATCTAAACTTCAAACATTTTCATTTTGAGTCATTCAGACTCGAGATGAGTTTCCAAAATTTACCTCACATTAATTAGTGCTTCACACCACAAACAGAGCAACTAAGTTCCTCAAAATGCAAGAATCTTTCTTTTAAATACCAGTACCAGCATCTGTGTGTGCAGTCCCATTTCCACAAGCAGGGTAAAAATCTCCATTGTTTCAGTGACACTTCAGCCAACTTGCCTGTTTGAAGACAGCAGAACTGGAACCAGGATTCATCTGAATTTGGTCGCACTTCTGACTAAATAAACATAAACTTTACACACATACATTTATGTGTGTATATAAATGTATAGAATATATATTTGTTTATATACATATACCTGTATATGCATAAATATGAATACATATAAATATATACATGTATATGTATGCATTAATATTTTAGTATTTTTATACAAAACACCCTAATTCTTAATTGCAAAAATGTAGTGTAAGAGAAAACATGCCATAGTCAAACCAGGCCAGATCAGCTGTTGAATCTTTGATAGCCTATCCAGCACAACCTACCAAACACTGACACACCAGGACAAGCAATGCTGAAATAGATGTTCATCATAACCAAATGCTTTTCCAGCAAACAAGTAGATAATGTACTCTGCCTGTATTTTCACTGAAGTGTTTCATATGGAGTCCATTAAGAATCACACAATTGTTTCTCATCACATACAGCAAAAGCAAAGTAAAATAGTTGCCTAAAAACAACTGAATTCAACAGGATTCTATCTGCTGAATTCAGTGGGGTTTAGGACAGATTTGGGTGTTTCACTTAATGATATGTAGATTTTTAGATTCTTCTTTTCTCTAAATAGTTCCATGGATGTTGTTGATTCCTGCAAGTCGGATGCATGGGTCACAAAACCATTTGCTACTATCTTTGTATTAAGCCTACTGTTTATCCTACCTTTGCTGCAACAGATGAGTTAGGTTTCTCCAGCAAGTCCCAAAGCTTCTTCCTTTTCTCTGGGCAGCAGGTATTGTCAAACTCTTCCCCTTCTCTCTCTCGCAATGTCTCTGCCTCTCTCCTCAGTTCCTCATTCATTTGCTCTTTCTTTTGGTGGTATCTTGCCTGGCAGCAAGATTCTAAATATATTTCATCAATCCCCCAGTAATCAAGCTCCTGGCCAAAAGAGAGAGCACACATTTCTTCCATCATGTGTAGTTTCCCTGTCCTGTAGAAATTCAAAATGGAAGTGAAAGCCCCTGGGTGTCGATCAAAAAAATACTCATTTTCATTTAGATTATAGTCATCACATACTTCTAGCAGAGATTCATGGGTATTGCAGTCTCTGAGCTTTCCTAATCGTGTCCTTGGAAGTCTGTCCAAAGTCCTCCACAGCACTTCATGGTTGAGTCCACCAACATTTATTTTAACTCTCCGTGAGCAGGCTTTGCTCCTAATGATCTCCACTGGTTCCGGAGGGAGAGAAAGGGTGGACCTTGAAGACTTTTTGGTGATCCCTGGTGGAGCTTTCTCAGCCATTCTGAAAAAGATGAAGATGTAACACCAGAGTCTGTAGGAAAATGAGCTTCAAGACTACGAATATTTGGGCAGAATCCTCTTCAGACAGACAGCTCCATTCCTGAAGCTAAAAAAGACAAAAAATTAGCATATTGCTACAATGCATCCCCCAAGCTTTCTCTCTCTCTTTCCATACTTTCATATGCAGATGAAAATTTAATGATTGCAATTTGCCCTCTTTATAGTGACACTCTTTGTTGTAATATCCAGAAACACTGAAACAACTGGAACAGCTAAGAGCACTAAGTTTAAGCAAAGGAAAAACTCACTGAAATTTCTATATTTGTGAAAATCAACTGTGACAATTTGTACAAAGGATTTGGTTTTTTTCTTCTTTTTTTTTTAAGAATCAGTTTCTGATGTAGCTGTGTTAGCTTAATCTGATTACATTACTTACCTTTTAATGCATGAGGTGTGCAAATGGAAAGATTGTAGGGATATCTATAAGTAGAGACAGCAGCTAGTCTACCTTTTATTGAAAAATTCAAATTCAGGAGATACTGAAACTGAATAAAACAGTCAGAGCATATCAACATCTCCAAACGAAACCGATTCCCTCCTCGTCCTAATTCAAATCTCAGTTTGCTGTATTATTTCATGGGTAAATATTATTCACCAAACAGTTCTACTTCCATCCTGAGAAGCTGTATTTTTTAGCACCACACAGCACTTATTTCTTTACAAATGGGTCAAAAGAATCCTAAGCCTTTTGTGGCCAACTGACCAGTAATACATGTTATATAGGCAAGGGCTGTACATACTGTTCTCTGGATCCTCTGAAAGGCTCTTCTCTGTCCCCCTGTTCACTTGCTACATTGCTGCACACATGACTGCATGGCAGCAGTCAGCGACCTCAGTTTCAATAATCCACAAATGCATCCTCACTCACTGTGCCCAGTGCTTCAATGAACTCTGAAGTGCAGCTGTGTGTCACTAAATCTAGAACACCAGGATCAATCAGGAAGGAAACCCACCCACCAGCTCTGCTGCTGCCAACTGTCAGACACAGTGCTTAAATATTAACCTAGCAATAGTATCTTGGTCCAAAGAATGCTTAGACAAGGCTTCTATTCCAAACTTGGAAAGTCCTCCTTAGTAATTTCCCAGAGTTGACATCTCCTCCTCCTCTTCTAGGCAAATCAACAATTCAACAATCTGGGGGTTTTTTATTTGCTTGTTTTGTTTTGCTTGAAGTGAAATAAGTCCAGTAAATAAAAGAATTTGAAGTGTACAAGCATTTGATCCTCTTTGAAAAGTAATGCATGAAAATTGTGCTGGTAGGGATTGTTATCTATAAATACCTCAGGAGTAAACACCTGGAAGGGTTTTGAACTATTTGTACCAATGTACCAGTTGGCACAAGAACAAATGGGTACAAACTCATCATGAGAAAAGGCAGAAATTTGAAAGGGAATTAGAAGGTCACATAGACCAGATCCTTACCAGAGCAGTGAGGATCTAGAATAATCCTTTACTAGAAGTATCAGGAAAAACTAATAATTCCAGTGTGTCATCTGACATGCCCAAGACAGTATTGACTATGTCACTGGTATAAAATCAAAATTGCTAAACTTCACTATATCTAAACTTTAAAAGTTCCTCTGTCAATAGATAAAATAAGACTCAGTCAACTACAATTCAGGTAAACCAGAGTATCATTTCCAAAAACATCAGAAAAGAGGAAAATTACTTATCAAAGTAATACTTACATCTTAAGATTTATTTTTGGGGGTTTTATTGTGCATAAGCTAAATGATGGCAACAGCCCAGAACACCACCATTTTAGTTACCAGTTCCACTGTCAAGCTGAACTTGCTTCAAAACGGTAAGGGTCAAAATATTCTGCATCTTCCCATCCTGCCTCCAGCACTGCCTTGTGAAGATCCCTCCTCATCTCCCAGTGCAACCCAGAGCACTTCTGTGCCCAATTACATATGGGTTTAAGCCTGTAACATTTACCTTATTCATGAAAAAGATAATCGGATAACTTCACTTGCAAAGATAAACGTCCTATCAAAATCAAAGCCCTGGCATCAGTAGGTTTACATAATTTATATCACTTTCTTTTGTGTTTGTTTCATGTTGGTGTTTGTTTTTTTTTTTCTCTTGACCTTAGGCTGATTATTTTCTCTGGTTTTACCCTCCTTCTCATTGCCTTATGTGAAAGGGGACGATGGTGAGACTTCTGAGAAGTGAGGGACTCCAGTCTTTGCAAGATCTCCTCACTTTAGCATTTCCTAGGGATCTGTGATGTATTTATCAGTCTTCTGACATACAGACAGCTACACAAGGAGTAAACAGTTGTGAGAGGATATTTCTCTACAGAGGAAATACTTGCAAGGTTTATTTTAAAAAAATCCCTTTAGACTTCAATGCACAATGATATTTCTCCTTTAAAAGTTGTCTTACATAAGAAAACACAATAATTTAAGAAATTTATAAAAGAGGTTCTGTCATCCTTCATGAAATCAGTTAAGTCTTCAGGCATTTTCTAGAAAGGTTCACTATTTTATTCACTACTGTATCCCAGGGATTTATTTTTTTGTTTTTAAAATGAAAATGTGTACCTTATTATTAACAATATTGAGTAAAACACAACAGAAATCAAGCATCTCATCTGATTAATCTTAAGTTAACCATATTCTTATTTATTTTTCTGATTGCAGAAACGAAAGTTACACAAGACTATGCATTGTTTTAACTTTTATGCAGTGTAGTTACCACATATTTTTTAAACAATGCAGAAACTCTAGTGTCACCATGACTGGTGTAAAGCTGATAAAACATTTTCTGATTTTTCAGTATAATTATTGGTTGCATCTTCCTGCTTGAGGAAATGTGTTTTTTTCTAAAAAAAACTTTAAAAATCCTGGTGGCAACACTGCAGTCAGCAGTGAAACACTATTAAGTTTAGTGTTGAGAAAGTGCTATGCATATATGTATGTACCAAGGCATGAACCACCATTCACAACAGGCAGTATTCTGAAAAGATTAAAAAAAGGGCATTTTCCCAAGTGAAGAATCTTGAACCATGAAGGTGATTTTTTGCCTTTTTTACAGAGCTCGTCACTGAAATATACATTGAAGAAGAAGAATGTGTAACTTGAAAATAAATAAATTAATTATTTTAGTTTCCTTCCTAAATGCTTTTCTTCCTACCTTATTTCATTCTTCATACCTTCTTTATTCTCTGATGATAATTTTTAAAACCTTTCTTCCTGTGCACGTTTTCCCCAAATCGTGGCTAAAAAGCCTGGTTTTAACTGTGCCTTTAACAAAAACATAATCAATAGTCTCCACTTTCAGAATCATAGAGACCCTTTACCATCTTCATAGCCCTCCTCTGGGCACTCTCCAATAGCTTTATATTATTATACTGTGGCATCCAGAAGAGCACCAGAGGTGAGGCCACCCCAGTGCAGAGCAGACCAGGACAATCCCCTCCCTTGCCCCACTGGTGATGCTGTGCCTGGACATGCTTGGCCCTCCTGACTGCCAGGGCTCTGCTGACTCATGTTCAAGTTTCTGCTGACCAGAACCCTCAGGACCCTTTCTGTGGCACTGCTTTCCAGCCCCTCATTCCCCAGTCTGCACATCCATCCAGGGCTGTCCCACTCAGATGGAGAATCTGGGCACTAGTCCTTGTTGAACTTCACATGGCTGGTGATTGCTCATCTCTCTGATTTATCAAGGTCTCTCTGCAGGGCCTCCCTGCCTTTAAGGGAGTCAGCAGCTCCTCCCAATTTCATATTATCTCCCAATTTGCTTACTATCCCTTCCAGTCCTGCATCCAAGTCAATTATGAAGACATAGAAGAGCACAGGGCTGAGGATGGAGCCCTGCAGAACCCCACAAGTGACAGGTCAGTCTGATGCCACCCCATTCACTGTAACCCTTTGTGCCTGACTCACGAGCCAGCTGCTCACCCATCCCATGATTTGTTTATCCAGCTTTGGGATGGACATCTTGTCCAGAAGGATCCTGTGAGAGATGGTACCAAAAGCTTTACTGAAATCCCAAAAAGGTTACATTCACTGCTTTCCCCCAATCAACTAGGTGAGTTACCTTATCAGAAAAGGGAATCGCCTTCGTTTTACTATATAACACTTCTAACTTGAAAATGCACATTATCAATTTAATTCAAAATTACCAGATCTTGCATTATAACAAAATGATACAAGTGATGTTACCTTTACAATTCATTAAATTACCTTTCTGGGTGACTGTACTTTACTTTAGCTACTGTAACTAACTCAGAAGATTTTTTTTCCCTAAGAAGGCTTAAAATACTTTTCAGCTTTGTTTTTTGCCTTAACCTTTTGGCTGTGTGCAGCTCCACCATGCACCTTGTCCACCATGGGCTAGTAATAAATGTGACTACCCTTGGGAGGCAGACAAAGCCAGCCTGGCGCTCACCTTAGCACTCTTAGCAATTGGTAGAGAAAAACACAAATTCTACCCCCATATATAAGAGCAATTCTAGATAAACCCTATATTCTTCCTGTGCAATAATAAAATCACTTTGTAGCAAAATATCTGTAATATAACATAAAACTCTTCAAATCAAAGCCAATTCTTTGCATTAAATAAAAAATGAAAACTTCAAAGACTACAACTCAAAAAGCTAGGGGAAGCCAGAAGGAAGGTTAAGTGCCCTCCCCCGCACCACAGACATGCAGCTTTTAATGGTGTGATTCTCCCATCAATCCCTTCTCCTTTACATGAGCGGGTAATTATTTACCATTTCTTTTCATCTTTCTCATTGAGTATTTGGCCTCTGATGTTATTCAGCATTTCCTGCTGCAAGGCCTACATTACACGCAAAGTGCTGAATTTCCCTGAGGGAGCTCTCCCAGTCCTACTCAAGTGCTTCCAGGGTATCCCGGTCTCCCCTTCAGTAGGAGGCCATTATTACCTTTGCTTTATAATGTAGAGATCAAGGTCGTAGATGCCTGAGGTATCCAATGATTTTGGCTGCTCACATCGAGATAGCTGCTTTTTACAGAGTCCTTTAGCATTTTCAGCACTTTTGATGGGCATGCCTACGTGACCAGATTAAACCCTCAGGCTGAGGAGCCCGGCGGCCTGTGCTGTCACGTTGCCGGAGCATCGCCTGCCACGGCACGGTTAGGACTCTCCCAAGTCATTTGCAAGGATGGCTGGAGAATCCACATGCTCCAAGGTCCGCTCCTGATAAGTGGTTTGTTGGCAGCCATCTGCTTTGGAGTCCAGGTGAGTGTAACAGCACACAGGGAGGCTGCCCTGCCAGATGGCCCGAGCAGTGCCACCCCCTTCCATGGACGTCATGCGCAAGAACTCCCTTCCAAAGGGATTCACATCCCAGCCACTCTTGCATGCCTTAGTCATAAACATCTCTCCCAATCTTTGCCATACAAATTTCGCCAAAGAAGATGGAGAAGTTACAGTACAAAAGCACACTTCACCATTGGAGCATGTCCTGCATTTAAAGCAGTGAGGAAAAAAAGTATGTGGTACCTAAGAAGAGGTTGTATCATAAGGACCCCAGAAAAAGGGAACAATTTTGCTTTCTTCTGACTTTTAAGAGTCAAACTTCTACCATTTTTGTCAGAAGATGTCTTTTTGTCAAAATTTGTCACATTGTTTTCAAGAAAATATTGTATTAATTAATTTCCTTGCTTTGAAAACTAATGGAAGAGTTTTTCACAATTTGCTGGAAGTGTCAACAATATTTTTAAACAAAATTTGGCTCTAAATGTACTGATAATTAATTATATTTTTAAAACTTTTTTTAAAACTTTTTAAAAGAAAGGTCTGGATTAAAAAGGAGAGATTGTGAAATTATTAAACATTAAACAAATTATTAAATATGTGATCCCATTTAAAGTATTTATTTTCAGGTCTGGAGAGTCTAAGGTCAGTGTGATGATTTTCTTCACATGCAAAAACACACAATGAAATCGAGAAAAATCTGGGGACACAATTGTTGCATTTACTAGTTTAGATATTAAAACTGACTTAAGGCTTAAGACCTACAGGCTGTACATAATGTAGATATGTAAAATTTTCTGGAAAAACCTGCTTTAGATTTTGTAGGTGTAATGTCAGGGGAAATTCGGAGCGGACATTACAAAAAAGTTCTTCACCCAGAGGACAGTTGGGCACTGGAACAGACTCCCCAGGGAAGGGGTCATGATACCAAGCCTTTCAGAGTTCGGGGAGCATCTGGTCAATATTTTTAGTCATGTGGTTAATTTTTAGTTTTAGGTAATCCTGTGAGGAGCAGGGAGTTGAACTCAAAGATCCTTATGATCCCTTCCAGCTGGAGAACTGGAGATACTCTGTGATTTTAAAAAAACCTTAGAAAGACTGTGCCTACCTCAGCATTTGACTCATGAAGCCTACAACGTGAGATCCAGCAAGTTAGCCAAGAAAAGATGAAGCAAGTTGGTTGTGACAAACAAATTCATTTTTACTGAGCAAACACATTTTTGCTAACTTATTTGGTTGTATGCTTCTTTTCTTTCAGCATCTGCTTTGCTGTAATCTCTCTGCTGCCACATCTTAGCTCTCAAATGTCTGCTCTCTGTTTCAAAATATGAAGACCTGCAGTTTCTTAATGGCGTGCTGTGGGATTTTTTACTAGAATTTCCCTTAATTTCAGTTTTTAAAAAGATAGCTGAGGTGATAGCTAAAACTCTGCATAAAAGCATCCTGCTCAAATGAGTTGCTCGTTATTTCCATTTCCCACCTTTAGAGAACTCACATCTCATATAGATAAGGATTGGCAAGCTGAACGCGGGAAGTGTCAGGAAACATGTCAAAGTATTCCTGAGCATCCTTTGTATGCCTCAGATTCATATCTATATGCAGGAACACATGCATGTATGCACAGGAGAGGAGGATCTGAGCTTTGATTATCCAAATTGCTGGTGCCAGCTCTTGGCACAAGTTCTCAGAGGCCTCAGCAGGTAAAACCACTTGAAGCAACATGGTCTGAGGGGGCAAAGACGGAGCCTCAGCCTGACACAGCTTCTCTGTGAGCAATGGCTGGCTCTTGCCAGACTACAGCCATGGGCAGAGCCATACTGGAGAGCTGAGTCTTTCCATGAACTAAGACCAAATCCCACCTGTTGCCTTGACTGCGCTGTTAACAGATATGGATGGGTTGGTCTGTGAAAAGTAAGATCTTGCTTTGAGAGTAAATCCTGCAAAATAGGCTCTTGGGGCTATGGCTAACTGGTCTGAAATGATCATTATTTCTATTTCAGAACAGACCTCACAGGTTATTTATTTCTGGTATGTGAAAATTTAAACTTTGGCTGCACAAAGTCTTGGAGATCTGCAGGAAACACTCAAAAAAGATGAGGCCTTTTATAGACGAACTTTTCAGATTGCCTAAATCAGTCTGTCTGCTAACTTGCTGTTCTCACGATCTTGAGCACAGAAGTGTCTTTTAGATGGATGAGCTGAACTTCACCAAGGAGCAGCAGACTCTGAGACTTTATATATTCCCTAGGAGTCTTGGATAAGAAAACCCAGACAGAAATAGGTAAGGTGACAGAAAAAGAGGGAAAGTATAACTGATAAAATGTTTTTAAAGTCTTGCAGTCACACAAGCTTGGCAGTTTTGGCTTATCTGAGTTTTCTAACAACTGAATAGCATTTGTAATCACTTACGGAAGCTCTTACACAGGGTAAAGCCATGTGGGTGGGCTCTAGACATGCTACAGGTGATACAGACTGCTTCACAAAAAAGCTGAATGCTCCTGAGAGCATTCAGAGTAACTTCACCTCAAGTCTCATGGAATTTAGGACTCAAGTGGTCTTTTCGAGTAGTACCGCTTCACAAGTCTGGATCTGAGCACTGGGATTGTAGCACCCCCTCAGCCTGCACAGAGGTCTCAAGACAGCAGGAACATGGCTTTGTCGCTCATCCAGTGCTGGACCAAGATCCCCACCAAACTTTATTTCAGATCAGCTCCGATTCTCTTTCCTTACTAGCAGCTCTGCTGTTGGTGCTTGTGACAAGTGTGGCTACATGATCCTTACAAACAATCCTGATGCATTCCTGCTCAGTTTACAAAAACCTTTCCATTTCCATTGCAGGTTGAAACATCTCTCATTTAGGATGTAGTTGGTCATGTCTGCACTTTACTGTTCATGTTTACAACTGGTTGCTAAGGGCTGTTACTGCTTTTGCCAAAGATACTGTCTTTCACTGCTTATTTAGCCTTCCCTGGAAACTTCTGAGGAGATGAGCTGTCACAGAGAAGTACAAGGCCGAATGGCAGAGCATTTTCTTTAATGTCAAACAACCAGATACTACGGAAATGTGATTATGTAAGGTCCTCATGTCAGGTCTAAATCAGACTACATATTTATATCCCAACTAGCACTCCACATCTACAGGTTTGATTGGTGCTTCCATACAATTCTTTGAGAGTCTATACATGTTAAAGATACAGGATACACTAATAATAGCAAATACATTAATATTAATAAATTAGAGCTTTGAATTGAAATTTATTCGTCCACTACTTGATTTTCTCTTCTAATTGCATTGCAGTGCATTAAGACGATGGAGGAGATTGTCAACACATTTGTTCTTTGAGGAGGCACTAATGTAACCAGTTGTCCTAAAGCAATTTGTTTTAGGGTTATTCTAAACATGTTAGGTTCTCTAACCCTTCAATCTTCCACTGCTCCCTACCAATAACAGTGCTGCCAAGTAGCTGAAAGCAGTGAAGAACTTCACAGATGTCTTTTTGTTCTCCTGAAGAAAAGCTTGCACAGTGTAACCCTGAATGATGATTCTAGGTTTCTAGGCGGGGTATTACACAACACATAATATTACCCTATATACATAGAAAATGTCTGCAGCAATGAGGCACATCTTACAATTCATAGTTGTGTGACTTCAAGAGTCAGATTTTATCCCTCTTTGAATGAAATTCCACCCAAAATTTTGGATGTTGCATTTTGGTCAGAATCCTGGTCTAATGTTGTGTTTTCTAATAAAGAAAAAACAAACAATGCTACCATCTCAAATCTTCAATTAAGGAAAGCACAGTTGTAATCCTAAGTGACTTCTTTGGAAATTAATACATTTATGCTCAATTGCTGCTTCTATCAAAAAATTTCATTTTCAACCATTTCTAACTGGACTGTCCCCTGATTAAATCCAGGTAAATGGTAGGCCTAGACCTACCTGGACCACAGATAGGAAGAGACTTGGCCAAAGAATACAGCTTGAAAGGGGCAGATTTACTCAAGAGACATTTGTCTCAATCCATTAGAAGCCTATCTCAAACTCCTGTTGCTGGTACTTTACAGAAGCCTCAAAGGCAGAATGAAGGAATGAATCAAGGCCTTGGTTTTTGGGTGACTCAATTTCTGACAAGTGCTCTTGTACATAGGTGGCAATGTCCCCATGGTCATAGCATCAGCAAGTCTTTATAGAAGGCTTTTATCATTAAAAATTAAGACAAATTTCCGTCTAATCTTGATCTGAAGAATCCAACCCTTCAACATTTTGATGTATTCAACTATAGGATGCCTTGGAGAAACATCCCGAACTACACTACAAACTGCTGTGCAGGGCCCAGGACAACCCAACATGTTATTTTGCCTCTCTGAGAAAAGCAGTCACCCAGAAAACTTTGCTTTCTGACCTTATCTAAGACCTTATCAGTTTTGGTTCTACAAACTACACAAAGATACAGCTGGTCTGGGTGTCAGTAAGGGAAAGCTGTTCTTAGGAGCCCCAGTTTAACACTGTAGAGAAGAAGCTACACTGACTTTTAGTCCTACCTGATACCAAGTGTATTGATATTTTTTGACCCTCAAATTGACCTGACAAAAGAAAAAAGTGAGGACTCACTGTCATGCACAACCCTATGCTACTGTTACTATAATTCTGAAATCAAGACAGGCTAAAAGGAACATTTTTATAAAACTGCCACTATAAATTAATTTATTTACTTCTATCAAGCCAAAATGTATTTTTAAAAGCCACAGTATCCTCTTAAAAATGTGCTTTATCAGAGCCATTAGTTCAGGGTTTCTAATATTAAACACACAAGTCCCAAGTTCAAAGAAGGGTGTGGGAACCTCTAAGGCAGGATCAACACAATACTTCACAGTCAGGAAGAAGATGTTCTTAACTCCCATCCAGGCCCAGTGCATAAGCAGGATCAAAAAGGGACACAACCCACCCACATGATATTCTAAGCCTGGAAACCTCCTCTTACAAGAGGTATGTAAAACAGTCCTTCAAAAGAACTGAACAAGGTCTACTCTGATCATATACACCTTGAGGTAGTGGCCTTGGTTCCACATTGATGTCATTTCTTGATCATTAAACATTCACTGAAGGACCACGTTCATCCCTGGTGATTCAAACCTGTGGCTTGTATCTTCCAGGCTCCTGCTGTTATCAGTAATCCCCAGGACAGCTGCAGTGATGGAGGCCATTCCCATTCCTACTGAGCAAGAATGAGGCAGCCTGTGCTTGAAAGACAACAGACACAAATGAGTCTATAACTGAAGGGTGTGACCAGTCCTTTAGTGCGTGGTAATCTTGGATTACAAGAAGTGAAATGTTTATTTGCATCATGTTAATCTATGAAAGGCCTAAAAGCTCAATTTTTCTCCATCAGTACCCTAACCACAAGGTTACTGAGCAAAAGCAAGGTATTTTTGCTTCTGCCTAGGTTATCTATAAACATGTTGAAGCAGCTAAAGGTTCTCATTCCTTCTTCAGTTCAAAAGGAGCAGAAGATACACACTCTGGTAGAGCAGACACTGCTACTGCTACTTTAGTGATATGCCTAAATAGGGACTAAAGTGACTCTCAGTAGCCAGGCTAGTCCTGAGAATAAATTCGAGTATAAAGCTTACCCAGTTAAGAGATTTGCTCTATGTCAGCAATAATAAGAATGAAGAAAGCACGAGATGGAAATATTCCAGAAGGCAAGACCTTCTAGATGGCACTCCTGTCAAGGCAGAGAGACTCTGTGCTGCTAATCTCACCAGCCACTGGAAAAGCAAGTACAATACTGTCATTCATAGTTGTGTGACTTCAAGGCTAATTAAACCTATTCACTGTTTTGAGTCTGCTTAAATACATTAGTGGCATTCTTCTAGCTTCTGCAGCTTGCCAGCACTTTCTGCTCAAACTGCCTCAGAATGTCTCTGGTATATGCAAATTTACACTGAATGTATGGCTATAAATTATAGCAGGATTATTCTGCCATTTGAATACATCCATCTGAGACGAGGTCAACAACCTTGTAGGTAAACCAAATCCTCATACCTTAAGAGGGCATATGACACAACTGAAAACTCTGTAAAAAGAAGCATAATGGCTTCATTTTGAGTTCTTGCATTGGATTGTAATTTTAATCTCTCTATATATTGAAAATACAGCTAATTTTCTAAAAGTTAACTACTGATGAGGTACCGTGAAATACTATTTTATGAAGTGCCTTATTAATGCTCTGAGGCAAATTTATTCTGTATTTGGACTGTACTGCCATAACTGATTTCTATTTCTTAACTTGTTAGGCAATCAGGGGGAGAAGCTCATCTCCAGTGTCATCAAAGAAGATTACGTTTGAGAGCTTTGTTCAGTTAATTATCAGCACAGCTTTGCATTCATTTCCTCGTAACGTGGTTTTACCTAAAGGGCTGACATTTATTTCCTAACAAGCTAGTACCTGAATATGATGGCAGCATCAAGAACACCCTGCAACAGCAAGTCTGATTTCCCAGTAAGAAGCACTTACCTAGGGGTAACAAAAACCTAGGGGCTTATGCATCACGTGCCTGTGCTGTGGTAAGATCTGCTCAGCCCTTCTCCCTTGGCATGGACTGTAAATGCCCTCACACAATTTTGCAGTGCACTGTGCTCCCCTGTCATGGCACTATGAGAGGTAAATTGGTCATTTGCCCTTGCTCCTTGTAAAGAGTTCAAATGCTGTTTATCACAGCCTACTCCTAAATGCTCAGAGCTGCATTATGCCAGCATTACATATATTATTTATTAGCTAATAGATTGTTGTTCTGACTCTTGATGGTGCCAGCAGTGATGTTACTGACTACTCTTTATCGTTATCCAGAGAAGGAATAGGGAAGTACAGAAGCCAGACACCTAAGTCACAGCTGATCTATCATTATGGCTAAAAATAGATTTCCTGCATTAGAAACAAATAAATTAAAACCCCCACTGATTTTAGTGGCCTGAGACTTTTCTTTTATTGTTTCCCTATTGTTCATACCATAATCCATGAAGAAGCGTGTTCAAAATAATATTCCTTGTTTTCTGATTATGCAGTTAACATCATCATACTTTCATGCTGGTGAAAAAAAGTAGTTTAAGACATTCATCCTTTAAGAAATTTATCCATTAAGAAACTCTATCCCTCCAGACATGGAAGAAGGAAAGTATTGCACAGCAAACAAGTGAAAACTTAGGAAGATGCCAATGTGTGACTTGTGCTGAAATTTCTGCACATGCTGTAGCAAGCACTGGGACAGACAAAAAGCAGAACGGCCTTTGCTGTCCTTCCAGATTTTATCAAGAATACAGGCAGGTTTACCTGAATAGATTTTAAATATCTTGACTGGTGGATACTCTCTCTAAGGTTTTTATGGTATTTAGTGGTCCGGGAAGTTATGCTGGGACTGACCTTGTACGGCAACCAAGATAAAAACCTCCAAGTTCTCTCCAATAAACACTTGAGTTGTTAAGCTTCTCTGCTCAATTTTTTTTTTATTTATTTAGTCATATATATGCATTTTACTTAGATTTAACTGGAGCATGACTGAGCAATGGATCTATTATAGCATACAATAAGATACCTCTAATTGCATAATAGTGAAGAAAAAATTCAAAATAATGAAATTCTTTCCATATCTTTTCCATATAGCCAGGGAATTATAGATTGAAAAACACAGGAAGCTATGGGACGGCATAAAAATATAGATTTAAAATAGGATTAAATCTACTCTGTAATGTCCTAAGAAATTTCTTTTCACATTATCCCATAGAACATTGCTGGACATCTTAAAAAATCTGCACAACTTAATATTGGAAAATTTATTTTGGTTTGAAGTTAATATTCTTGTTACAAAGTAAACACACATTTCTCCATATACTAAAATGTGAGTTAAAACAATATGTTCCAAAGATTTATTACAAAATCCAAGAAATCAAATACCCAGTTCCACTACTCCAGCAATAACCACAAGAAAAAGATGCCCACTACAGATGGGAAATCAAAAATATTTTCTCTTAGGGAGCTCATATCCTGATAAGACTAGAAGCAGCAAAACACAACAAAGTAAACTACAGCCTGTTTCTTATCACGCATCCATATTTATAATGTTCAGACACCTGTTAGGTAAAAAAACCCTTATTCCTAAAAATTATAAAACTTACTATAGCAATACTAGACAAACGTGAAGTCCTTTCAGAAGCAATCATTGCTTAATTCCAAGAGCTGTGAGCATCGCTGGGTCAGAAGACATTATCTAATAACATGATGAATTAATAGAATTGACCCCTAAAAACATCCAAAAATTCATCTTTAGACTGCATGTAGGTCTACTCTGATGAAGCAGACATGAAGTGGCATACAACTTTAAGTGGCTCCTGTGGGGAGCAGCAGGTCTGTACTCTGGTAAAGCAGACACTTTCAAGGGGGTCTTCAGTGGAATCCCACTGCACTGACACACTTCTTGTCACTGCCCCCTTCACCACATATCTCAGCTTGTGTTCCTCCTCTGAGCCGAGACCAGACAGACCCTCTCCAACATGCTGTTTATATCATGACAAACAGAGTAAAACACTGACTGAAATATCCTTCAGCAAAACACTGACTGAAATATCCTTCAGCAGGTAGCTTTAAATACAGTAGCATCATGGAATATATTTTACCTGTGCATGTAATTACATGAAGCTCAAGGAAGTCTCAAAAGATCAAGATTTTTTTCTAAAAGTGACAGTAGCAAACCATTTGGCAAAATCCCAACTGTTGGCAAGACAGCTATTGCAAATCTTGACCTCTCACCTTGCTTTGAATGGCAAGCCAGAATTTGCCAATTAACTTTCACTTAGTGAAGAAAAAAAAAAAAAAAAGGCTGAGTATGAATAAATATATGTGATATGGCATCATTAAAGCAGTGGGACATTTCAAAATGCCGAATGGAAATGTTCAGGCTGAAGCATGCTGCTCCAAACAGCACCTCTCCCTCATCTCCAAGCTTAAGATGTTTTACTGTCTGCATATGTCTGAATGAGGGCAACCTGCTGAGCTCCAGCGACAGCATCCAGCTGAGAAAGGAGGCAAGAGAAATTCGAATGTTGTGGTGAGAGCTGCCTGCTCAAGCACTCTTTGGAAAAAAAAAAAAAATAAAAATTGCAACAAAGCCAGCTGCAAGTTCCACTAGCGCTGAACGAAGTGGGAGTTTATCAGTTGTATCAGATTTATCAGTTGTTTGAACAGAATAGACAGAGGTGCTAAGAACCAGAAACAAACTATTTTTTTCTGTACTGCATCTTATCTCTCTGGGAAAGACTTCCAGAGTTTTGCTAGCACATCTTGGTGATGAGAGAACAAACAAATTCCATAAGTGGCATGTACTCACTGACCCTTCTCCCCTAAAAGTTTCTACTAAAACTCCCTGGAGGATCGTGTCCCAGGCTTGGAGGAATGTTCAGTGTTGCAGATCTTGCCCAGCCTCTAAGGCTTGGTGCTAGCTCTGCTCTGAGTTGGACACATTTGCCAGCTGAGCAAACTTGAACTCTAGATGTTTTTAATGCAAAATGTTACTAGACAGGCTTTTCCCCCTCCCAAGCCTGCCCAGTCTCGCTGCTATTCTTCCTCTTCTAAACCAATCCTGGCACCTCCTCAGAGCTACAGGACAGGATCACTGAAATCCTTTGCTCAGGTGTCCTTTTAATAGCAAGGTCTTGATGACTGTGTATTTGCTGAGGAACATTGTTTGCACCTGATGCTATGGACACCTTTTTTACACAAACATTGAAAAAGTGACAATTTTGTGTTGCTAGAGTCAGTCTTATCAGCAATGAATTAAAATGTCCAAGGAACTGCATATATACTGCCTATTGTATCTTAATCATTATGTAACTTGAATTGAATGAAGTCCAAACCCTACTATAAATATGGACGGTACATACATAGGGTATAAACAAAGTATCTACCTTCACCCAGGCAGTGAAATTCTGACGGAAGAAACACACTGAATGGTTTGTTGAAACCATGTAGCCACGAACATACCTATTCATATAGACATTTAGGTTTTTAAATCCACGGGCCAGCATGCCATCTACGTACAGAGAGCATATATGACAGTATATTTTAGACTACCACAATGCTGCGTGTATTTTCTTCTACAGAGGGGATTTTTCAGTCCCCGGGTAGATGGGGTAATTCCAACGACAGCTACCGAGAAGGCTGAGGTTTTGTATCATCAGGTTTCCACAAGCACTGTTAGAGCATCGGAAACAAATGACGAGCCTTTATCGGTAGAGCTCACCCACGGCAGGAGGCAGAATACTACGAAATGTCATTCCCTCCCTCCCTTTAGCAGCTCTGAAGGAACAAAAACACAAGGCACGGCTTCCAAAGCGCTCCAGGGTGAGGGTTGCATTTTTCTGCCTCAGACCGCTCCAGGCAGCCGGGGAGGACACCCCGTGTCCGTCCCGCCCCGCCGATCGTGCCCCCTCCCCAGGGGCGCTCCCCGGGGCTCCCGGCGGGAGCGCCGCGCTCCCGGCCGGCCCCGGCGCTCCGCGGCCAGCAGGCACTTCTCGCTTCCCTTGACAGTCCCATCAGGGCGGGAGCTGGGGATGACTCGGGCTCTCAAATAAATCCAAATAAAAGCAAAAGGCAGCCCTCGGCGGAAGAGGGATGCCCTCCCGCTTACCTTGCTCCGCGGGCGCCCGGGGCGCCGCCGGGGGCTGCAGGAGGGATTCCCCGGCGCTGGCAGGGGCTGCTCGGGCTTCCCCGGGCACTGCGCGGCCGCCAAAGCCACGGCGAGGGATTTGTTTTGGTCGCTCCTTCCCGGGGAGGGTTTTCCT
>VYXD01016582.1:112026-203115 GCA_013397195.1 Hylia prasina | reverse complement strand
GGGTACACACACACACACACACACACACTCGTGCACACGCATGCACACGCATGCACACACACACACACACACACACAGAGCCCACACTGACCCCCCAGGCGGGGCATGCACACACACGCACACAGAGAGACACACAGAGCCCACACTGATCCCCCATGCGGGGCATGCACACACAGCCTACGCTAACGGCACCCTCTAGGCAGGGGATTCCGCTCTCACAACGCGGGTGAAGCCACATTAACATTCCTAGGTGTGGGATGCACGCACCCCTCAGACCTCCCCACACACCGTCCTCCCGGATAGGGAATGTGCAGGCATGCACGCAGACACACCACACATACACACGCACTTCCATGTACTGTCCCCTGCCATACACATGGACACACAACACCTTCTCTTAGTCAGTAGTGCATCCACAGCATCCCTTCCCAGTTTTCCTTTCCCAGCCAGGGCAGGGCACGGGCACACAACACACAGCACAGGACTGACTGTTCCCGGCCAATGACCTGCCCAGCCCAGCCTTGCTGTTGATGTGCTGAGGGCCTGCCGAGGGCTGAACCCCACAGCAGAAATGCAGTGCCTTTGGAGTCAGGACCCTTCATGGGGCAGGGACTAATGCATTATTGTCATCAAGTCTTGGCAAGGTAGAGGGCTGCAATCAAGACTTCAGCTACTCCTGCAGCATCTTGCTGCCTCCCATAGTCTTTTATAGCTCTTTATTGTTCTTCCTTGATCATTCTTGATAATGGGAGGAAGCCTCTTTCCCTCATTCAGTAATGCCCCACTATGTTTCAGGTATCGGATTAGAAATCTATTTTCCTTTTCAAGCTCTTCTCTGTTTCTCAGGTTTCATAACAGTTCATCTGTAGCTTTGCCCTCTGCATTGTGTTCCTCAGGCTTCATCTCATCCTCTAGCTCTGAGACTCAGCCTTAACTGTTGCACATTTTGCTGCTGGGATGAAGGCTTTCCAACAAAACTTTTTTTAGCTTTTTTTTTTTTTTTTTTTTTTTTCTTTTTTTTTTTTTTGTTAAATTCAAAGAGCTCCTAATTCTTTTGAAAAGCTATCCAAGAAAGAGATTGGGCAGTATTTGCCACCATGATTTTAATTACAATCCACCAAAAAATAGGTTAAAATTTGAATGCTCCTTTACTGTGCTAATCTCAATCCTTTTTATGTACTTCTTTGCCCACCATCTTAGGAACATACAAATGTAAGAGCTTTTTTAAAGTTTGCCCACCTTCTCCCAGTCTACCTACAGAAGTTTTCTGAATGGTAACCACAGCAGCAGTCCTTGTCAGTGCTGAGTTCAAGGCTAGTTTTCTATGAAAAGCTCCAGCAGAATGTACTCTGTCTGAAATCTGGACATCTGTGGCGTAGACATCCATGCCTGTGCTGCTCAGCATAGTCTTACCCTTATGGTCAAGCAAGGAAATTCTCTTCCATATCTTATATGTGATAAACAAAGCTCCATAGCAACCCATTCCTCTCCTCAGCTACTCTCCAAAAGAAATGTCAGTGTCTATGTATTTTATATGTTCCATTCCTTGTGTGTACGTGTCTATGTGTCTCATTACAAATTTTTGAATGTGCCAACCAGTTTCAGCTGAGCAAACTCTCAAAGACAAATTATAACAAGTTTAATAAAAAGAAGGCAGGGGGATGAAGAAGCTAACAAGATATCTCTGTGCTCTGAGCATGGCAAAGGTGACATTAGGAGTTCATGTGTTGTTCCATACCTCAAAATCTCCATGTACATGTGATGTCAGTGAGAAAAGTTAACTGGAGCATCTGTCTTCTTAGACACTGTACTTCAGTAAAACCCATGAGACAGAGCTGTAGAAAACTGGAGTTCATTGCTTCAGTCTCATTAAATAATAGGTTCTGAGGAGCTCCAGTTCTCCTCTACTGCTTTTCGTGATGCAGTGAGTGGTTTTGAAGCAGATTGTGTTTTCTTGAGATTTTATTGCTTAATTTTTCATTTTTGATAAAAGAAGACTGTCTTATCTCCCTCTCATACACACACCCCCAGACACTAATAAGTCCTGCTTATTGGGAAAACTGACAGAAAGTGCAGTTCATAGGTGAGATCGTGCAGTTCTTTGGCTACACTGGTATACATGCTGTGTAGACACTGCTCCAGAATAAGTAATAGATCTGCTTTCAAGAAGGAGAAGTTATTCTGGAACAAAAAGCTCCTTATTTTGCTAGTATTTCCGCAATAAAAGTAACTTGATTCTGGGAAATTATTTTTGCACATAGAGGTACATTGTCCTGCCTAGACACATGTTTACATCATTGCATCTTTGTTATTCAATTTTCCTTTGTAAACAAATCCTAGCAGTTCTCGGCTCGCTCTTTTTCTGGGCTTGGGGCTTTTATGTTTATGAGGACTCACCTTCTGCTCTTACACCAGCATGCTTGGATATTAAGGGGACACCTTTGTTGGTTCTGTAGTTAACAGAAATAAAATAGAAAATTTATGGCCATGCTGATGAACAGTGTCTTTCAGATCATGTGGGAAAGATTTCCTTTAGAGTTTAGTCTCAGTTGTCAGATAAGGGGAAGAAAGAAACAGCTTGAGTGAAAGAGGAATCTCTTTCCTACCAAGATTTCTGCTGCAATGAGGGGGATTTTTCCCCCTCGTTGCAGCGATGTTCTTCAGAATACCTTTCATTCATCAAGACCATCCTTGTAAACATCCTGGGCCTCTTCCTTCTCACTTAACACCTGATTTGCATAGATGAGCCTGCTAGGTCTCTGTGAGACAGTGCTTCCCAAATACTTCCTGGCAGCGAGAGGAGAAGCTGTTTACAGGAAGGCATGGATGGAGAAAGATGAGCAGACACGCAGAAAAGTGTACTTAAATCTTGCTATGACGGGGAGGATCATTCAAAATCACAGTATGAATGTCGTAAGAAATAATTGTCTTCTCCACTGCTGACCATCTTGACCATACCAGTGAACTCATGTGACCCATTAATTTGCTTCCTTTTGAAGGAAGAGGAGTGGGTTTATGTTTGTCAGGGCCTTGAAGGCATGACCAGGACTGCTGCCCCTGACTCACTTTCCCTGAAGACTTCCCAAAACCTGTCTGTAGTCCAGGACCCCATTTCAGCTCAACACAGGGCTTTCAGTCTCTGCCTCAGAGACACTTCCCTGTGGAGAAGGGAATAATCTACTTATAGACTGGTTTAATGGCTATTCCTTACTTGTAGGAGAAGATATTACATTAAGCACCAGCAACAGGAGGACTGCTGTAATCAGCGTCAAAGTTGGCCTATCTTAATAAATGGTTGATCATTTCCCTGAGTGCAATCATCTCAGTTATTGCAATGCCAAAATATAATGTCAGATGGTTTTGAAATGTATCATAATTTCCCAGCAGCATGTCTAACAAATGGCAAAAAAAAAAAGTTCTCTGAGAAGAGTGAACCCCATCCTAGTGCCCTTTGTATCACCCAAGACTTGCAGAAAAAACAAGTCAAACAAAGGCAGCTTCTTGGCCAAGTCCAATATTCTCTTGAAGTAAATCACACTGGGAATAGCATCTGGCAGTAGAATAACCCACCACAGTTCAGACCAAGTCTGGTCTGGATTAGGGACTTCCTGATTATTGGAATAGCTTTCCATGATTCCTATTGAGTGGTTGGGGTATGTTTTGCTTTTTTTTCCCCTCTTTGTTTCAAATTTTGGTTTCCTTTATCATATTTATTTAACTCAGAGTAATATGTTTTCTATTCTTGTTGCCATAGATTAGGTTCTGACACACTTTTTCCAAGTCTTGGATTCTAGAGGGGCTCCTGGAAGTGTTTTCAGTCCTTCCACGGGATGCAATGGGACAGCAGTCTCACTGGTGTTGAAAGGCTGTCTTGTGGACGCATCCAGGAATGATATGCTGCTGCACACAGGGACAATAGTGGCAGCTGTTCCCTCTCTAGTGCATTAAATGGAAACTTACAGAGCTGGGTATCACAAAACCAGCAACAGAGCTGAGCAAGAGCATAGCCAGGAAGGATTCATGGGAAATATGCCATTGTCAAATAACTTGGATGGGTTTGAGGGTAGTTTTTTGACTGTTTATAAAAATTGATTCATTGTTCCTTTCTTCTCTGAGTTGATTTCTTGGGATTTTTTTGTGGTTTTTTTTTGAGGGGTTGTTGTTTTGTTGGCTTTTGGGGTCGGTTTGTTGTTTGTTTGTTTGTTTGTTTGGGGGTGGTTTTTTGGTTTTGTTTTGAGGGGGGTTTTGTTTGTATTTTTGGTTTTTAATTCTGGATAATTCTGCACAAGAAAATAGTAATTGGTGTCAGGGCTACAATCAGTTGTAAACATGACAAAACACAAACAGAAACCAAACTTGAACTAAACAAAAGCATATCATTATGATTGAAGTTGAATTATTAGAGTTACAGTTAGAGCTGTACAAAGTGACATTTCAAATTTAGGCATCTTCTCATATGCAGAAGTCAAACAGATAAGATTTACTGGTTGGGTTTTATGGCAAGAAAACAGGATGCCAGCTGAGTGGCTCCTGGAGCTTCACAGTGCAACATTTAGGTTCTAGGATGTAGGGTCTCCTTTGTGTAACATAAGATAGTGATGATTTTCACAAAGTCAAGTCTTTTTTCAACATCCTGTAGTAAGCTATTGCAGCTTGCATTTTTATTTTTTTTAAAAATACATATTTGATAATATAATTTTCTTTTTATATATATTTTTTTTATTAGCATGAGCTGAATGGTAATTCTGTCTGACAATTAAAATCTTACCTGGTGTTATTCAAAGACCTTTAAATTGAGATCCCTTATTTTGGCCCTATGCCAGATCACAACCTGAGAAATAATTAAGCTTTTTTCATGAATATCAGGGACAGTGCGTCCCAGGTACAAACTTGTTCTGCTATTGCTTTCTAGAAGCAGCAGTACTTTGTTCCAAGTTGAAGACATCTGAGCAGTCCAATAAAACCCAATCCTGTCACTGTGAAGAGCTGGCACTTGCTGGTTATATTATATAGGGGATGCTTATAGCCAAAGCTATATTTAGCATGAGGCTTGTTTAGGTGATCCAATATTGCTTGCCAGCTTTGAACTCTGCAATGAAAAAATGCGTTTCCTTAAATACCATCTCCAAGAAGATGGCTTTGATGCCTTCCTCCGCCGCTGCCTCTTCCACAGTCCCTCACTGCTACCATGCACAACTTCTCCCCCATTCCTGTCAAGACAGAGACCCACAAGTGAGGTTCTCCATTCCCAGGAGGGCTGTCATGGAAGACATCCTTTCCAAGCTCCTTCGAAATTTTGTAGTACCTGCCTGGGGTTTATGTACCAGGCCGAATTTTTTCTGTCTTTCCCCAGTCTGGTGAAATGGGAGTCAGAATTTTCAGGCTTTATGTCTTGGATTGTTTCTGCTGTATGTCAAAAATGATTTAATGATGGGTTAATTAAAAGTCATCTGTCACAATAGTTTAGGCATAACCAGAAGGTATTTTCTGCACAGGTCAAAGCTGAAGGAAAACAGCAAGGACTGGAAGAAGAGATGATCAACAGCTGCTCAGAATAAGCAGCTAAATACTCTCTTTATTAGTAAGGGAGAATGTAACATGCAGGAGCAGAGGATTGTGCAATGGGAAGATGCCAATTGCAGAGAGAGGAGGATGAGATTGTGGTAAACTGTGAGAGGGATGAAGCTTCTAGTTGTAAGGGCATTCCCCTGCAGCTGAGTACAAGAGGATGGAGTCTGAGGGGAGAGATAGGGCTAGGCATGTGGGAAGAGAGCTTCCTGCATATCTTGATCTCTGACAGGGTCTTGGGGGAGCAACGGGGAGATGAATTTTCCTGAAAGGCAGTTTGGCCTTTTCCTGAGCAGGGCAGTTCTGCAGGTGCCAGGCACTGATCTGTGCTCAGGCAGCCTAGTGCTGCCATTGGCAGCTGGCACTGGGAGGGGAACTGGGAATAAGCTTCCCAGAGATTGGACTAAAACTGTTGTCAACACATCTGATAAGCTTGTACTGCAGTTAAATATGATAAATTACATGTGAATAATTTGTTTTAAACTTACTGTATTCACAAGTGAAGTGTTAGGCCTGGAGCTCTCATTCACATCATTATTTTTCATTTTCAACATTTTCCCCAGGGATCAAATTTCAGGATTGGAATGCAGAAAACCTGAGGACATTTCCTCTTTTAATGAAATATCTTGATATTACCAGCAAACCATGAGCAAATAATAAACCCATATTTCTCCAGCTGTGAATAACACATGGCATAGAACTGTGTCTGCTCCTGGCTTGCAACTCAAAACAACCTGCAAGCTAAAAAACCCCTCAAATTACTCTCAACTATTTTTCAGGCATTAGATAAACTTAGGATATTTTTTTGTTTTGATTTGGTTTTGTTTTCCTTGTATGGGATTGTAGACAAACCTGGTAGAGTAATAAGTTAACATAATTTCTTGGGGTTTTTCTTTTTTTTTTCTTTAGCATTCACCCCTAGAGTTCCCTACAGCCTTTTTATCCTTTGTAATGTCTGGAAGAGAGTACTGCTGTGATGTGTTAATGGAACACTGAGCCCAAGTGGAACCTCCTTAAAGACAAACAATAATGCAGTCGTTGCCAGGTAATGGTTTCAATTTGTAAACTCTTTTTGGGAAAGAACTGTACTTTTTCTTAAAGCCATGTGAAAAACAGAGTTTCCTGCTCATGAGAACTATTGCTTTTTCTAACCATGAATGGCAGCATCTCAGATAAAAAAATGCCAGCTTCCTGGACAAGCTGCAAATTAATTGAGTGGTGAAGGGTGAGCTTTGCATGGGACACACTTACACAGTGAGCCCATATAAGTTTTTTCAGGCTTCAAACCTAAGGTTTATGACCTCGAAAACTTGTGGAGTGGGTGCTTTCGCTGGCTTCCACTTCACTGCTGAAAAACTGGAGGAAAGCCCTGTCTAGGTGTATGATTCCCAGGTCCCCAGGGGGGTTACCTCAGGGAAATCTGACCATAGACCAGTATGTGGGCATCAACACTAGCCTGGGGGACTCCAAAGAGAGACAAAGAAGATTGCTTGAGGCATGGCAAGCCAGGCTCCTGAGCAGCTTCATTGATCTTTGATGAAGTGATCCTTGAAGACAAACAAGGTTCCTGGTTTCATGGCATCTGCCAGGGAATGGAATTGGTTTGAAGCTCAGCTCAAAAAAATGATAGAAATTCACCAAACTAAAGGAAATTTAAATGAGCATCTTGATACTAACAGACTGGCTTTGCTAGAACATTTCGAGAGTTCTATGTTCATAACTTGCTTCAGAAATATCAGCCAGTAAGCGACCAACTTTGGGAAGTAATTTCTCGGATCATGCACTGTTCCTTATTGCACAGGAATGCTCTGCTTCCCATTCTGCATACTGGCTCTGTAGGGGTTGATTAATACCATGGGGTGTTATTTAAGTCAAGGAAATATGACTTGTATAAAATTACATGTCGAGTCCTCAGGTTGCCCCTAAGTATATCAAATCTCAATTGGCAGGTTACACACCATAATCTCTTCTGAAATATTTCATTAGACATTTTTTATACCTATTGTAGCCATTTTTACAATCTCCTGTAGTGTAGGATGAATGCAATGGCATTATGTTTAAAAAACCCATCTTGGAGGTGTAAATTTACATGTTCACATTTTCCTAACTTGGCTAGAACACATTTCTCATTGTTTCCACTAAAAACCCAAAACCCACAAAAATCCACAAAACCAAAAAACAAGAACCGAACAAAAATGTAAAAATCTTATTTTTAATTTGCATACTATGTCCTTTGCAAATCAGTGGAAGAATGCAAAAGACACTGTATAGATACAAAAATGAAACACACTGTTTTTGAGGAATATAAACTAACATGGTGATTCAAATGTGGAAGCTGATTAAGACTGGAAGCAGTCATGAGACTTCATATTCAGTAAGAATAATAGATTAAACAGATTGGTTTTGAAGTGACTCTTGTTTTATGTTTTAGTGACCTTTATTTCTGGCTACCTTCAATTGTACTTGAAATTTATTCTCACAAGCTCCATTATTTCACACTCCTGAAACACTCCTTATCTTACACAGATACACTCAAGATCCTTCATCCAGTGTGTCCCATTCCCTAGCTGCTAGTGACATATGCTGTGGGTGATTCTGAATTCTATACACTTAAAGGTCAGTGTTTCTACTAAATTAATCAAATAACAGAAATGGTGTGTTGCAGCCTCAGAAGAGACACTAATGTGGGTTCCTTTCCTCTCCTGCCACTATTTTTTGTGAAAGCTGGTAAGATGTTTTGAAAGGGGCTAATGGATTTAGAAGGGATGGGAAAGGGATTGTGGGGGGAAAAATGGACCTGAAAGACAAAGACATAGATTTTTCCCCAGGAAGCCAGGCTGGGTTGTCATATGCCAAGCAGAGCAGGCAGAAGTGGACCCTCTTTCCCAGTGGATCTGAATACCTAGTTGTATTGCTGCAGTGACTTTGAAATCCTACCAAATCTGAAGGTGAGAAGTCCTACAAATCTGATTTGAAAAATGTTACATTTTGCATGGATGCAGATGACTGCTGAAGATGCAAGTAACAGGAAATTGTGCTCCATGCTTTGCACAAACTTGTGTTGTTATTATTATTAATCTGTTTGTTAATTGAATTTACTTGCAAATGACATAGACAAATATCCTGGTTTATGAATTTGCCTGGTGCATAGTTCTTGCTTTAAATGTTCATTATTCAAATTTGCTATTTGCATGCTGTTCTGGAATCATGGCAAGGCACTGTGGGTCCCATGATATAATTTCACTCCCCCACTAGGTCATTCTAAAACCACTCAGAGACTCAGGGTGGCAACATGACCCCTGCACCATAACACCTTCTCTGTTGTTGTGTACACTGGTTATGAGGGTGAGGAGCAGGTTCATTAGAGTACCAAACATGCCACACTCTTGCTGCCAAAGCTAATTATGAGGCAGAGAAACACTGTGATAAAGTTAATTGTATGTTTGTATTTGGTCTGGACTGAAAACCTGAAAAAGGAAACTGTGCTAGTAATTCAGTCCTTCACAACAGAAAAGGCTAAAAGCCTTTTGTGCATTTGTTGGAGGCAAAAGGTGGCCACGGCTGTGGAGAAGGAAGATGGCTTTATCCACCCAGAGAATGTGATGTGGAGGGACAGAAGCAAGCCATGTGGAGGACATAGCTCTTTCCCCCTGCTTTCCCAACATATTTCTTTCCTGGCTGTTGCAACTCTCTTTTTTATTCTTAAAGCCAGACATTAACATCAGCTGTGTTACATAAAGCATGGCTAATCTATTAGAACAAACTCTTGGACTTGTATCTTTAGTTCTGTGGGCAAGCATGAGATTCTTACAATAAATGGGGTTTTCTGTGTGTACTGCCAACTGGATATACATGATCTTCAGACTGATGGATGCCTGTGAGCCTCCAAGCAAGAAATGATTAGGTCATGAACTTGTGCAATTAAGGTGTTCCGAGTGAGCCCTAGTGCAAATTTTCAGTGAGACATTTCTATCACTTAAGTTCTTAGAGAATTGGACCACTAAAGAAACTACCATCATTTAAGACATAACCATTCTATAAACTGAAGATGAGCTGAATATTTTTGACAGTTCTGGGATAGAAAAGTGCTTTCATGGATTTCTTCTCTTGTATGAATGATTGACTTTTTGTGAAACAAAGAATAAGCCCAAGCAGACTGAGAAGCAGAGCAAAAAGATCTGTTTCTAATTCTTTAAGCCAAAGGTAATTTTAAAGTACACACTTGTTGAAAATGAGTGGATTAGAAAAAGTCGAAATCTACAATACTGGACTTCTGCTTGTATGCCTCAATAAGTACACAGTCCTTTTCTCTTCTAATTTCTTGGTTATTTAATAGGACTAGGAGCAACATTTGAACCTCTTTATATGGGGAATTCTTCCCAGAAATTACTTTATCTTTTTCATTTATTACTATTGAAAATGTCTAATGGTTTTCACTACCTGAATATTTGAAGCAGGTTCACTCTGAGTACTGCAGGTCTGCATTATTCTATTTCGCTCCTTTTAGCAGAATGATCTTTCAGGAGTGAAAGGCCCTAAGGCAGAAGCTGGTTCCAATTTTAAAAGAAAATCTTGTGGTTTTCAACAGGTAGTGGAAAAAAGTATCTGTAACTATGAAAAAAGCTGCAGTGTGAGTTATTAGGTAGCAGAGAATTCACCCTAGAGAAGCCCTTATAAATATCCAGAAAAGACTTCTCATGAATATTAAAATTTAGTTTTCATGCTAACACTAAGATACAGATCTTTATTAAATGAGGCTTCACTGGTTCAAAGAATTGCTGTTTGCTGTGTTATCTCTAAGTAAAAAGTGTGCTGAATGCCACTTGTGTTTTTCTTTCAGAAATGCCTCCAGTTGTCTCTAGTAGAGCAGTTACACATCTGATTTGGCTGATGTGCAGGGATTTGGCATGGAGATCTACAAGACATCTGGGACTTGGATGTTGCAAGGATGGTGTCCAAGCTAAGGAAAGAAAGGTGGCTACAAGTGAGAACTGTATAAGCAGGACAAAGTACACACAAATGGAGAAAAAATGAATACCTTAGTAAATGAACTTAAAGTTCATCATCATGATTAATGTTTCTCTAAGCTTTTGAGAGTGACTGAATAATGGTGTATTAAATCAAGAAGATTTTTTCAATGTGCTATATTGGCAGGTGTTCGTTAGAAGTATCCAGTTATTAAGGATGTATATAGTTTCTCAAGATCTTTAAAGATTAATGGTTGCACATATGCATCTCTCTCCCTACAGAATAAAAACCCATCATCACCCTTATACTGCAGTAGTAAATATTGTTTTAGTGTGTTCAATTTTTAGGCTTCTTGAGTGGGCCTAGACTCATTACTGGACTTCAACAGAAGTACAGAAAATGTCATGTTTTTCTATAATTAGGTAAGCAAATCTGCACAAAGTGCAGATTACAGATTGCAGAATGCACCTAGATTATGTGTATTATGACTCTTTGAGCTTCAGTATTATGACTCTTATAGCTTATTAGTCTAATTACCCATACCAGTACATTGGTTTATGTGACATTAAATCACTGCACAAATTTGTTAGTTGGGGCCTGAGCCATTGTCTGTGCTCCATCTGAGATTGATCATGCTGTGCTACCATCTGTGGACAGCTTCCAGGGAGAGAAGGCTGCTCTGCTGGCTCCTAGGGCACTGTGACACGCATTAGACACACCATGGAGGGCCAGAGAACATGTGTGTACCATGATGAGTCACAGCTTTGTCCAGAAGCTTTTGGTAAACCACATAAATGTTCCTATGCCTCAGCAAATCTAACTTAGCAGAATCTGGAAGTGTGGAAGTTTCAGCTCCTAAAATTTATGTTGGCAGTGGTATTACTAGAGCTGGGCAGTGCCTCACACCTTGGGCATAATGGGTAAATGAGCTCAATGCATTTCACTGGGTATCTACCCACACAAACATTAAACTTTTGTGAATATCAAACTGGAAGAAACTGTCCACTTGAAACACATGTTCTGGAATGTTTTTATGATATAGAAAGGAGTTGAGATATATTAGTGTAAGTTTATGACATATGATGTGGTTTATAATACCTAAAATATTTGGGTATCACAAGAAGGAACTGCATGGTGGTCCTGATATTTTTGCATCTAAAATTTTAGCCTGTTAGTAGCTGCTGAATTTTCCCAAGGGAGAATTTCTTGAGAAGGTTTTCTTGGTAAAGAACTCTCCTTTCTCAAAGAGTGTCGTGGCATAGTTGCCTTCCAAGCTGTTGACCCAGGTTCGAATCTCTCTCTAATTCCATTGGATAAACTAGAGAGACAGCAAAAGCACCAGCTGAGAAGGATTGTTTTGAGAAAGGACAGTTGTTTGCCAAGATTGTTTTGAGAAGAAAACTTTCTCAAGAAATTCTCCCTTGGGAAAATTCAGCAGCTACTAACTAGCTAAAATTTTAGACTCAAAAATATCAGGCCCACGCTGCATCAGGCCTTTGATTCTTCTAAGTGTTCAATGAATGCATCCTAAATTGCTATAGGTAGTTTAAAATTCCTTTTGTGTTCAGGAAAGAGATATGTTAGCACCACTTAGGATGTTGGGACTTCTTTTAAGACCTACATCTTGGACTCAGCTAAAGAATTGATAGCCAGTATTAGAAAAAATGGCCCAGTTACAGAGTGTTTAATTTGCAGAATGAATCTTTCTGGTCTGAAAGCAGAATAATTTGATTAATTCTGCAATTAATACTGTGCCCTTACATGTACAATTTACATGCAAATATAGGTGCGTTCTGTGAAATGGCAGGTACTGATAAAGATGTCAGCTTCATTAGTCAAACAGTCTGAGAGTTCAAGGTTGGTAATGAATCATTTCCACCATCATCCTTCATACCCACTTGAAAATTAAGGGAAAATTAGCCTCTCTCTGAAACAAAAAAAAAGGTCACAGAAATAATCCTCCAAGATCACCAAAAAAATCAAAATTTTCCCACTGATTCTCAATAAGAAGCATCTCCTCCTCCCATTCACATATATTAACAGGAATCAGACATTTATGTATTGATGGGAGCATCTTGCTTTTTTGGTTGGTTTGGCATGAGAGAGTGAATTGCTTCTTTACCTAAAGCAGATCCTGCTGCATATGTGCCCTTCTTGGTGGTGGTGTTCTTGTTACATTAAACTCTTGTCTTAATGCCTTGGCCATTGCTGCAGTCAGAAAGTTTAGAGTGAGCTTTAAGTTGTTAACCATTTTATTGCAGTTTCATGGGAACAGTTTTACACATTTTCTCTCTCATTTTAAGGTCCTGAAATCAGACTGAAGGCAGTCAGATGAATTTACAGAGGCTGGTGTGGTGTACATCTATACTCATGGCTCATTTTCTCCTAATTGTGAGAGAAATCCCTTTTGGGTTCACTTTATAGGATTCACAATTCTGTCTCAGTCTAAGACATAAGTAGATCAAAATGCAAATGTGCTTATTGTGTTACTCTTGTCACATCCTGAATTGGTTGGAATTACTGGTACATACCTCCAAATCAGCTTCTGTGGATTAAAAAGCAAAAAACAACATCAACAACAAAAACCAAAACCCAAACAAACAAAAATATGCCAACCAAAACCAAACCAAACCAAAAACAAAACCAAAACCAAAAACAAAGCCAAGAAAAAAAACCCTGTACCATCAACAAAAGAACTACAGCATGGTATTTTGTGTAATTTGAAAGGAAGGAGGCAACAAATAAAGAGATATGGACATCTTCCCTTTTTCCTTTGAAACCAAGATGAGCTTCAAATATTTCATAGGTTGTGTCTTTTCCTAGTTGGTGTGAATACTTGCTCCTTTCCAAAGGAAAGGGGCGATGCCCGGGGAAGATGTGTTTTCAGATTGTAAGAGGTTATTGGACTGTTATCCCTGTAATAAAATTCAATACATCAAGTGAATGACTTGTTGTTTAGTGAAACATGGCACAACATCGATTGAAGCTACCCATTAAGTCAAGACATCAAATATACCCTTGTGACACTGTACTAGGGATCACTGTGGAAACTGCAGAATTTCCTGGTAACAGCAACTGAGCTCAAGATAAACATTGTCCTTAACTCATGCCACTGTGACATTAATGGTTCATGATATCATGCAGTGATCAAAGCCTTCTGGGAAGACATAGAAGCAAAAAGACAATTTTCTTGGTGATCCATATCCACTTTTTTATTGAAAAAAGTACACCAGATTTGAAACTGAATAGATGTTTGCTTTAAAATATCCAGAGAAATTCTGTTCTGTAACCTCTTTTATTTTCTTTCCAAGCTTTGCATAACCACTGATGTCTCAATATGGGAGAGCCACCAGAGTGTTTTGTCAATTAAATATATCAAGAAAAGCAAAAAAATGCAGTACTCTTCATTGTCTTTCAAACTGCAAGGGTTTTTCTGACACTTATAATATATACTCATAAATTCAGACTGTGCTCATGGTCTTCGTCTTGAAAGCCTAATTTGAATACCTTTAAACAAAGTTTCTTCTTACAGTAAATATTCTTGACAGGATCAATAAAAAGCCAAAAATCCGGGGTCCAATTCCTTTCATGTGTATGCCACCAAAGTGCCAACTGCCCTGTTGCTCCCTTGAAGTATTTATCAGGTTGCTGATGGGCTATACCATCACCACCTTTCCTCCTGTATAGTTTTTTCTTGTCAAGAAAAGTCAGATTTGAATATGGCTTGGGATTTGAGGACTCTGCATGGAAACTCTGCCTTTCTCCCCATCTGGCCATCACCATCCATCTACAGGCTGTGCTTATGTCTTGGGAGTGTTTTGGCAAGCTGGCAACCCACAACATCCTTAACATACCTCGCTTAATGTCCTCACAATCTTCTAAACCAGACAGAAGGGATTTCTCCCCACTCCAGTGTGGAATAAATGGAATAAATGTAATTTTGCCATGATTCCTGTGATAATCACATTTGACCCTTCTTTAGTTTAATGTGTTTCTAATACACACTTATGTTTGAAAGCAAAGATTGTAGAATTGTCACATGGTAATATGAGATTTAATCACAATGTTTTTTATATGTCTGGTTTCACTACTTGGGTATAAATTAATACTGTTTTGAGGCCTTCCTTGTAGCCTCCAGAAGCAATTTACTTCCCTCAGGGAATACTACTACCATTAAATACACCTCTGCTTCTTTAGAGAACTTATAATCCTTTGGGGAGAAACATATTACAAAGGAAAAGAAATATTGTCTTCTTTGTGCAGGAAAGACACTATATAACCCCCTTACACTTATTGAATTCAAAGTTGTTTTAAGTGAGAAGTTTTATATTTTCATGCAAGTACTTCATGGAGAGTCCAAATTTTCTATGCATTGAAATATGTGATAGATAAAATAAGGCTTACATTTATTGGAAGTAATAAGCTACACAAAGGATTTCATTATTTAGATAGATATCTGAAACTGTTTAGAAAATTTAACTGTCTCTTATACATTAATAGAAGTACCGAGCACCGGCCTTGTGTGATGGTATCATAAGCAGCACTTTGAGAATACCTTTAATTTCTAGAAATACTCCAAATCCTTCACAGTAGTCAAATAATGGCATATTTATGTTTTTAGTCTTGGCACTCTATCTTATTTGAATAGCTCACTAAGAATAAAAATTGCTATTTATTAGCATCATGTGAAGTGCAGTTTACTGAGGAAGACCTTAGAGGTCTTCAAAATACTTTATTTCCTATTGCAAACTGGAAATGCAAATGTTTGCAGAGAAATAAAAAAAGCAATCTGTAGGGAAGCACCACAGTAACACCCAGCAAGTCCTGACATTCCCTTGAGTGGCTCATGAACTGGAATAACCACTCTTGTTTTCCACATGCAGCTGAAGAGATGTCAGCAATGAAACCATATAATGGAAATATCATCACACTGCCCATCCAGGATCATTCCTCAGTACTGGACTCTGCAGGTTACGTACAAGCCATGGAATGGAATTCCCAGCTTTGGAGGAATTCATCTTGAGATTATACTTGTCTGCATTTTAACTATTTTCTTTAATGTCTCCCTGCCTCCTCTCCATGTCCACACACACACACATTGAGGTTAGTAACAAATAGCTCCATCCTACTCAAGCAAGCCATGGATTTAAAGGATAATTTATTTACACCTGCTTCTTCTTTTCATGATTGTCGCTTCCACAAATAGTTTTCTTATTTTAACACACACATGCTTTAATGTACTGAAGCATTTTGCAGACCAAATATGAAAATGACCTGTACACCCGAGTAATTTCATCACCATGAGATACCACGGCAGTAGAAAAACTTCATCAACCACTTTTTGCTGTTCATGTTTCTCTGGGCTTTATCTGGTTTGTGGTGAAGTCATTGCAAATATATCCATTAACAATAAGTAAACTGACACTCTGAAATATCATCTGGGAGATGCAAATATTACTTTTGGAAGGAAAAATTATATATTAGCTACATAAAATGCCTTCAATTAGCAATGGAAGAAGAAATGACAGAAGCGCTAGTGATTAACATACTGGAAGGTGTCTGATTCTTTATGATATACAATAAAATCCCCGGAAAAAATGAAGAGACTGAGAACTAACATATTTGAATAGCAAACTGGAGATATAAACTATGACACATATGCAAGATGCAGAAGTGTTTTATGAAGCATTATGCGTTCTGAGTGTTTTATTTAATGCCAAATCTCACAATTCAGGCTAAAACAATAGGTGTTTTAGGAGGTGTGATTCTTCATTAACTGATAATTCATTAAAAAATATTAATTTCCAGCCTCTTCTTTAGTGAGCAGACTTTAGCAACATCTTTGGCATTACTAGGAATCAGCTCAGCTGTAGCCCTCCTAAAGCTCAGCCAAAAAACCCATTTGTTGGTTTTTTTTCATTGAAAATCAGTAAGACTTTTGTACTAAAAATTATATATACATTAAAAGGGATGGTAACTTCTGCTGTTTTTTCCCCTCATTTCATAATCTTTTGATACAGAGTCAAAATGCTTTATTTTGAAAATGTTAACACAAAGACATATAGAAGTTTTACTTCAAATCTGCTAGTCGTACCAATACTTTCAGTCCTATAAAAAAAAAAATCTGTCTTGATGGACTCCACTTCGCATAAAATGTCTCCAACCTTCCATCTTGCTGAACTACTCAAGTGAATTAACTTTCACAGTGCATTATGGGATGTGGGCTGCTTCACTTTCCAACAAAACAGGCATATGAGATCTCATAAGTGTGGGTTTTCATTGTGTTGTTTATTTTCTGGTTTTGTCTGAAAGTCATAATTTTCCACACAAAATTGCGAAAGATGAAATTCAGAAAAAAACCCAAAACATTTTCCTTAAAATCATGGATGAAAATTTCCAGTCGAATTTAGCATTCACATCATCATGGATCACATTTTGGTAAAGAACTTGAAGTGTGCTCCTTACTCTGTGGGAAGCAAATATTTTTTGCTAATGGACATAATGCATCTGTAAAATATAAAAAATGCATTCCAATAACTTCAGGTTTTCACTTGCTGAAACCAGACTTGAATTTGGCCCATTACTCTTTCAACTGAAGAGGAGAATAATGCCTAATGTTGTCATATGGCAATATATCAAATTGTTTCTAGCTATCAACACCAAAATCACTTTGCATCCTCAGGGATTTGGCCTTGCGCTTATTAAACAGTAATATCTTTTTCAACAGATGGATTTTATACTGCTGATATCCTGACAAGCCACTAGAATGAATCTGAAGATTCCCAGCCATAACACAATCCTATTTTAACCTTGGTTATTTTTAAAAACCCAGTGTAAAAAACATGACAAGCATCGATGCTTAATGCAAATGCCTAGCAATGCGTGTTACCTGGTAACCAAATGGATGGTATGTTGGAGAGGGAAGTGGCAACAGCAAGTGAACATATGCCAAGGCAGCTCCTAGCAGATATAGAGGTGGTCACCATGGATTTTGCCACATCGAAAGAAAAGACTGTCATGACCTAGTCTAAATTCATGGAAGAAGAAAACGGGGTTTTTTTGCATTACACAGTCCCATGAAGGCAAACGACATTCATAGTCTGTGGCATCAGAAGCTGCTGGAAGTGTCACTTTTGTCCGGAAAAAAGTGACAAACAAACCCACAAACAAGGAAGAAAATGTCCCACATCTGTCTAATGAACCAAGATTGGAAAAGTTAACTGCAGCATCACAGGAAAGCTGGGTCAAAATCTAAGTTTCCTGAGTGACTAGCAAGACTCCTTCTGCTTTGTTGGCCAAAACAGAGAGCTGTTTCTTAGAGAGATTGGGATTTATTTTCTTACTGTAAATTCAAAGATTTGTTTCTTTGCTTTGGCCTTCCCTCAAAAATTCATTCTGTTGGAAATTCATCATCTCAAAACACAAGGCATTTCTTTTGGTTGGGAGAGTTCATCTGAGAGCTCTGCCACAGAGGCTTTCACCTGAGGTCAGAGGTAAAAGCTTGAGGTATCATCATGGTATCTAGATTGTTTCCTGTGAAAAGAGGAAAACCAAACAATTTTTCCAATTAAAAGGTTCTCTTTAAAATTTTTTAAAAGGATTGCAAAAATAGCGTAGAAATTGAGTAGAAACTAAAATGATGTAGCTAGGAACTTAAATACTGGAGCATCGTAAAAATACTTCTATTTAAGGAGGTATCGGTGTATGTTTTTTATTTCCCAGTGATATACAGGACAACCACTCTTACACCGCCTTTGAAGTGTTTGGGTTTGCAAAGCAACTTTGGAATAGCTTCCAAAAATGGCTGTTTTTCTGAAGCTATTCTTGGCTGACGCCTTATGTTGCACCACTTTAGACTAATGCTGGGAGTAGAAATGTCAAAGGCCTAGGTGGAGGGAAAAACTGCAAGTGCCAGACAGTCTGCCATACTTTTACAGATGTGACACACAGTTCTGGGCTCACATAGTTCATTCTTTAAGCGTGTACCGAGTAGCACACTCTGCACTTTCATAGGAGCTGCAGAATCCAGTCCATCCCATCTTCTATGGTAGATTACAAATTATCTGTGTTACTGGGGAATGTGCTGCAAACAGCCAGCTTGGCATCCGATTTCATCTATGAAATTTCAGACTTCAGGAAAAAGAATGAAGTTCAGCTGTTAGCAGAGAAGGCACAAAATCAGATTACTAGCACTAGATCACTAGTGAATTAGTGGTAATTAGAAAAAGGCCAAAGCCTGGAAGGAAAAAACAGTGCCCATTCCCTAAGGAAATGCATCTTGACAATGGATGCTTTCTGCTTCTCTAATAAGACCACGGGAGCACAGTTTGTGCTTGTTCAAACCACATTCGGAGCAGCTTACTTCGTTAAGATCTGTATCTATCTGATCTTCAGTTACCTTTCAGTTTTGTCAGTATGTCCCATTTATTAAACATTATTAAACTAATCAAAAAGCTTTTAAGAATGCTTACATGCGAAGATGGGGAATAAATTATTCAGGACCTGAAATCTGATTATACACAAATTTCTGGAAAGTACTTAACTACGTGCTTACATCCTTCCTCAAGAATGCAGCCGGCATGCACCAAAGAGGCTCAGGGCTTGTGCCATCTGGCCCTGCTGCACTGACTGAGCCACAGCCCCAACCTGGAAATGGCTTTCACACTGCTAAACTGTGAATTTCCAGATAGGCTCTGCAGGGGGAGAGAGGCTGCAGGGCTGCAATTTGCAAGAAAAACTTTCCCCTTCCCCTTCTGTGGTGCTGTTGTCCCTCCATGCTTCCCTCCCAGTCTCCCTGTATTCTAGGAGCACTTCTGTCGTTGATCAAGGGTCATCTCTTGAACACGTGTTACTGGTTTCATCACCAGATTTTCTTGTCTTTAGGCCTGGCTGGTACCTCAGGCACCTAAGTGATCAACCAAATGCCTTTTTTTACTTATTTGAAAACACTTAAGCACTTGAAATCAAGTTTGTGTCTATGTGAAGCCCTATACTACAGAAAATGCTGTCTGTTCTTGGTTTTAGGAGGGAGGTCTGAACCACAGGCCTGCCAGAATACAAAGTCTGATGTTGGAAAAGCATATAAAAACAAGCAAATGAAAAAAAAAATGGTGCTGCTTTTCAACAAACATTTGGAAGATCAGCACCAGTATTTTGAGCTAGATATGTTTGACTAATACTATGATGGCAGTCCTACAAATGCTTGCAATAATAAGAGAATAGTATTTACAAAACCTTTTTTGTCTGGAATCTGTGGGCAGAGATCTCAACCTGGTAACCATACAGGGAAGATTTATGTGCGTGCAGCACGGCAGTTTCTAAACGTTTCCAACATTATTTCAGGAAACTGTTACATCTCCACCGTGGTTTATTAACTTCCTCTATGGATTGACTGATTTTAGCGTGGGGAGTGTTTTGTCGTTGCATGTTAAAAGAGTGGTGTTGCTTAAAATTTTTGCTAATGAGGACACCAGACTTGGAACTTCCCCCGGTGCCCTTGGCTATAGGGATTTGTTTCTAGCAATGTGTCATCTTCACTTCAGTTCTCAGTTACATCGAAGGCATTACTCAAGTGGCAAAAATAGAAAGATTATTGCTCATGTATGTATGCATTGGAGTTATTTGCATGAGATTGACAGGGAATGCCTGCTTGTCCTTACAAACAAGCCAAAAAAGGAAAATGCCGTATGATGTTGCAAAATGGCACGTGAATTACCTCACTTTCTCATCTCAGTCTGTCTCTCACTACTACTCATGTTATAGACACAGTGAATACTCTAAAGCTTGAAATGGATCTGCCACTTACAGCCAGAGGACTCTTTTAAGCTTGCTAATCCAATGGAAAAATAGCTCATTCCTTTGACCAGTGGACACTATCAATTGAAAACAGTATCAACACTGAAATTTTATAAATGAAAACATATACATACAGAAATATACATATGCACATATATGTGGGTTTAAATTTTATGTTTATATGTACATAAGCACACACGAGGATGTATATATATAGTGATTTTGTAGGTATCTCAGACATACATGTATATCAAGATACAGAAACCAAAAGGTATGCTTACAAAATACTGTGACTATGAAGAAAAATCACTTTCCTTCAATAGATCCAACCAAGAATTATGGAGCTGCCAGTAGGACAGTTAAAACCACCATAGAGAGTTAAAATAATTTACTTAATTTTAATGACTTAAAGTGAATAAAAAGCAAGGGAGTAAAAGAAAGCAGCGGAAAACAATACAATTTTATTTTTTAAACACCTACCAGCTAAGTAAAGTTGGGCTTTTATATATGTGTAGTCCTGCCTTCTGGAAGGCTGAATATCTTCTGTGGGAAGTTCACCAGATGCAGTTTTTAATGTCTAACTATAAAGGGAAAAGAATGTAACAAATTTCAAGCATTAGTGGACTTGGGTGCATGGCTACGTGCATGTGTAGGGGTGTGTGCATATGAATACACATGAGGATGAAAAGTAGGAATCAAAGGATCAGAATGAACTGGACAAAAGAAAGAGCAACTTAGCCTATTATTTGTTTAATGAAAGGTTGCTATTATCAAAATTAACTGACAATTTTTGAAGTTAGAAACTAAAGGAGTTGGTTTATTACAGACTGAAGTGAGAGCTGAAGGCTGGCCTCTCTCCCTCTGTGAGCTGAATTTCAGCTGAGGTCATGAGAAACCCTGGCCAGTAATGAGTGTTAATGAAAGGCTTGCTGGATGTTTATGACATGGACTTTGCAGCAGTTGAGGAGGAGGCAGAAGGTGTTAGTACAAGAGTTATTTACCAACTTCTCAGACAGTTTCTGTTGTGGTTCCCTTCTGGATAGCCCCAATTCTTTCCACGTCAGCTATGATCTCAGCGTACAACAGGAAAAAGTCGTGAACATCTGACTGCCAATAAAACCCCTCTCTTGTGTCTTTCTGTTGCCTTGTGGACAAATGAGACATACAGGAGAAAAAACCACACCCATTAGTGCTTCTGTCCCCCACAAATCACAGCCTCTAGAAGGCCATTAAGAGTAATGAAAACTAAATGTAAGGTTGTCTTTTGGATTATCTCTGTAACTGTAAATTCTCAGGCAAAGCAGATTTTAAAGGCTTGGCATCTTGGATGCTGCAAGCCAGTGCATATGAATGCACACAATCTTTTATGGAAATTTGTTGGTTGAGTACTTCCTTTCATGCCCTCTGGCAAAGGAGATTTAGGCACATAGGTCAGTTTATTTTATTACAGCCCACACTTGTAAATAAGAACTAAAGGAGTACTGAAGGCAGAGACTTGGCAAGCTTAAAAAATGCAGTAGATGGTTACAGTGGCAGCAAGAATAGCCAGTTATAAGAGCAAACACTAAGACAAATACAGTGTTTTAGATGCATAAACCCCTCAGGTTGTATAGTTCACTTTTAAGAATATTTATCAACTTATCTGATTGATTTAGAATAAATTCTGACTGCAGTATGCCCATGAGCAGATTACAGCATCCTCCACTGCCTCTCTCTCACTCTTAATGATATATTTACCTATCTCAATGGCTTGGATACGGAGATGATTTCAAGTGTAGATCTGTGTGGTGGAAGAGACTAACACATGATATCAAAACAATTGAGATATAAACACATTAAACTGGAACTATCGAGCAAAGGAACAGATTGTTACATGTATTTTTCTCTTCTCTTTGGTAACTTAGCCAGAAATGCTTTGGTAATGTGGTAAGACATGAGATTTGTAATTTAGAACAGATCAATGGTATTAGAGGACCTTGTTACTTTCCCTCTGGCACTGACCAGGATAACCCACTCCAAATGACTGTGCAAGAGCATGTGGATAGCATGAATATTTTCCAGGTCTGTTGTTTGCAATATGGAGTTTTGATTCTTCACCTGGGACAACCTAAAGCAATTATGCCAACCTTGATCCATATGCATATCTAATTCTACTGTTTCAGACTCATTTTCAATGTGTGACAGTGTGCCCCTTGGCTTGACCTTTTAGGTTAACCCAACCTGTGAAACTCAGAACTTCACAAACTGGGGCAGTGGAGCACAGCTTCACACATTTATAAACAATCTCATATTCTTACCCTCTTAAAATCCATGTCCTTTCAATTTCCATGGCTGTCTGTGCTGCTGTCTATAAGGGTCATGACTGATTAACATAAGCATCTAATATGAAAAGAACAGTTTAGCAATGTGAGGTTTTTTACAGACAAAAGGACTCTTCTGAAATCTTTCTAAAGGCCTTCAGCATATATTGTTAGAGAGTCATTCCTGAGTGTGGGTTAATGATTTTTCTGGCTCAAATGTATTTCTATACCCAGATCACATTTGGGAACAATGATCAGAGGAAACTATGGGAGAGTTAATTATATCCTGTCTGTCATTCATGACATATTAAATGCTTCCACTCAACATTACAGTTTTCAGATTAGATCCAGCTTCACCTACTGTGGCAATTACAGTTAATGTTTATTGCTGGGATGGGAGAGATTAAACTTGACATTACCAAACAGCATGATGTAGTTAGGTCTTTTATGGGGAAGGTTTAAAGTAACACATGTATCTTACTAATTTGTTGTTAAGGAGTTTTTAAAATTATTTATTTTTAATCAATTCTGTGGGATCTTTTCCCCAACTGAACTGATAAATCAATGTTAATTGTATTCAAATTTCACAATGCATTATCTCTAACATTTATGAATCAGCATTGTCATATATGCAGTGTTCTTTCAATATGAATATCTGATTTCTATATGAAATAATTTTTAGCAAATACTGTTCCTAAAATAATCTTTCCTTATTTTTCTTTTAATTTTGGATAATTACTACTGGAAATTTTAGAAATGTTACAAAATATACAGTAACTGAAATTCCTAAACTCATTTCACTTCTGGTAGTAGCTTTATTTTTATAACAATGTCATGTATTTGTCTGACTTCCTCTAATTCTCTACAAACATAAAGAAGAATATATTTTCTTTTTCATTTGAATACAATTTCATCATGTACAGACATGAATTATGCAGAATTTTTGAAGCCAGGCTAAGCTCAAAAGCCTCATGGTTAAGTCAGAAGTTCTGGCAACTGTTTTATTATTGTTAGTGGTGTTGTATTTTGCAAAGCAATTCAAAAGCTATTGTCCTAGGATAGGCTGTTTGGAAAAATATGACTTCGAAGTTACCTACCATTAGAATCTTGAATAAATCCTTGTACAAGAGAAATTGCCTTATGTTCAAATTCAATACCATAACGTTCAATGCTATAGATGACAGATATGATAAAAAATATAAATTCAGTGCTGTAAAATGATAGGAGCAATCTCACAGACACTCACTGAGGAATCACTTTGCTTCTTCAGCATCCCTGAAAAGTTAGAACTTGACAGTTGAACTGAAGCCTATTTCAGTTTTGCTGCAAAGCAGCTTTTTGGGCTGGGTGAGCAGTCATTATGTGCTGCAAACTTAGACCAGAATTTCCCCTGCGGTAATACCAAAACAATGTTTTCAACAATATGTTTTTCACTATTCAAAAAGCAAAGTTGGCAAATTGGAGACAACTGGTGAGCAGCACCAGTTGAGGGCTTAGAACAATTGCTGGGGTTCCAGAGCTCCTGTGCATGTCCGTGACCCTTGATGGAGCCAAGAGACAGGTGAGATCTCCAGGCACTGGGTAGGAGGCCTTATGTGACAGTTCTGGTTTCTTTTTCTCTGCCAAAATCAGGATGAATAACATGGGAAACGTAGATTTTGAGTTCAGACTTGGTTGTTTATTATATCTTCTCCATTTACAGACTCACGAGCTGTGAGGTCTATCTAGCAAGATAGAGAAATGAGGTAACTCTTTCCAAGGTTATTTAAGTGATAATCCCCTAATAACAAGATTACATCTTTATTATTTATATTTTTTACCCAATAATGAACACCCAAGGCCCACAATGCAGACCTTTTTCATCCAGTTACAGAAAACCACCCAAACCCATGAAGAAGGAAGAAGAAGGTGAGTGAAGAAGGACTTAGACAATGCCTCAAACCCTCCATCTTGACTGACACGCATTACTATATACTAAAATCTTAAATCTAAGCTCTTCACCCTGTGAGATCACACAATACTATTCAAACTACACACCCACAATCCCTGTGCTATCACTCAATCTTGGAAGCCTGTTCCATGGGTCAGCACCCCTCAGCTCAGAAAGCCTGAAAGTTTCAGCTTCCAGGGATCCAACAGTCTTATGCCACGGAATGGTTGTGCAGCTTGTGGTCAGCCTGAATTAGATGTTGGGTGAGATGACCAATGTAGGTCCCTTTCAACAGAAATGGTCGATTCCATTCCATTCCACTTCATTCCATTCCATTCCATTCCATTCCATTCCATTCCATTCCATTCCTTTCCCTGAGGGGCTTTAAGGAATGCTGATACTCAGCGTACACATCATGGTTTAAACCAGCTCTTGGTTTAATGGTGAGACATGGGTAAGAATCCAAACCAGCCAGTTCACAGAGATTTGGGGTTTGGTTTTGAGGGGTATCCCACAACTCCCTTGTAGTTTTAGCCCTCTTGAGCAGGTTCCACTTGATTACACCTGACTCCAGAAACACTACAGAAAAATTAATGTTTAGAAACACAGCAGCAGTGTCAGACATTCAGATTCTAGTTCTCTAGGGTGGGAACCAGCTTCAGTGAAATTCATGAGAATGGGATTTAAACCAGAATGTGTTCCCTGCAGCTGCTGTCTTGGGTTACCTTTCCCTTGTAGAAAATAAGCCAACCTCTTCTAACATCCAGAAACTGCCTGGTTTACATGAATATCTATTTTAAGCATGATATTAAAGACAAGTCCAGACAACATTAAACAAAACTAGACCTTTACACATGACATAAAGGAAAATGGGAACAGTCTCCTAAGGCTTCAACAAAGTATTAAATGTGACATATGAAAAAAATCTGCAGTAAAATGAAATTGTGCAGTGGACTGCATTATTAATACTGTAGTTAAATGTGAACAAATAAGGCAGGGAACTGAATGAATAAATAATCATTTTCAAAAGGTCATTTTAATAGTTCAGAACATCTCTATGGGATAATTTAGAAAGGATAAAATATTGTATTTTCAAGCTGCATTGAAACAAAAACATATTTGCAGCTACGTAAATGATAACTTTAGGTGAAAGTATAATGCTGGAATGTAAGTTAACAGCTCTGAAATCCCTAACACTATAGACTTAAGCACTAGCAAACAAACTTTCCTTGTTAAATTAGTTAAATTCCATACAATTTTCCAGATGAGAATTAAGGGCCTCAGATCTGGAATTCTCAACATAGTTGTGGTACCTCTCCGTCTCTGACTGCATTTGCAAATTTAGTTTGATGTTTCTTGTTGCTTTTTTAGTAAGAAAAATAACCTGCTCACAATTCCAACTACCCTTACAAAGTACTGATAACTGAAATTTGTCTGCTGTATGTTTAACATCATAAGACAGAGCTGAGGATATTTCTGTGATTCGGCACACGGTATACTGTCAAATCTTTTTGAATACATCTATGTGCCTGTGTGCAAGTGCTTGTAACAATATTGTAACAATAACATTTCTAAATGGTCACAGATATTTGGTTGGTCTGAGTTGCAGGACGGAGTGGAACAGTTGGACAGAAAATAACATTTCAGCAGTTTTTTGGAAAGGGTGAAAATCATCTAGAATTCAGAATAATTGGCGTATCTCCAGCTGGAGAATACCAGGAAAATGAAAACATTTTTTGACATTCTGTGTTATATCTTTATAAAGTTTATTTATGCACTTACATCTTTCTTCTCTGTTTCCATTTGCTACCATCCTTGGGTTACAGGACATTGCCAAGCTGATTGGTGGTTGTGTTCCCTTCTGTGAAGGAAAGCTGATCCCTACCACGTGATTTTGGGGACATGAGACACTCTGGATTATCTACACAGGGGTTCCCTCACCTTACCAAACCAAACCACAGCTTCCAGTGGCAGTGCACCACGTACCACAGCAGGCAATGCCCTCTGGCATCTGCAGCTCCCAGCCAGGGGCTGCAGTGCTCAGGCTGAGCAGCTCTGCAGTGCACACACAGGAAAACTGCCCTTCCCATACTTCTGTTCTCCAGCTTGTATGGGACTACCTGTTCAGACAAACATTATGTAAGAGAGCTACCATTTTAGGACTGTATGAAGCCAGCAAGTCTGCACCAGTGTGAAAGTGTAACTGAGCTGCATTTAGAGTTTATGCCTTCAAGAAGAGTCATGGCTTTCTTTGGCTTAGATGTGGCCTCAACCACATTCTTAAATAAACTGTAATAATATTAGGTAAAAACTCATGTTGATTACTTAAAGAAAATATTCTTTGCAATGTTCAAGGATACCCAAAGACTACCTTTAAACTAGGTTTGCCTAGTGGAAATTTTACAAATATAGTAGTCCCTTTTTCTTTTGCTAGTTTTCTCCCTAGGTATGCCACTGTAGGTACAATTTCAGGTTCATTGCTGTCCTGACATAAACTGTGTACAGTTCAGTTGTGAATGGCCCAAAGCTGCTACTGTTCTGTAAAAACTGTATTTCTGAATACTTTATTGATACTTCTATCAGCTTTGGTCTTAGAGGACTGCATAACTGAGTTCAACTCAATCTGGGATTGGAAAAGCTTGGATATGGAACTGGAGTCAGGACTTGGCCTGGTATAAGTTGGTTTATAGATATAAAAAGGCCCCTTATGGATCTTTTTAATGGAGCCACAGACTTCTAAACATGCACATATTCTCTCATAATTGATCTCAACTGGATGCACAAAATGAATTGTAATGTTGCATTGGAAAATCCTTAAACCACTCCAGATGGCCGTAAATCAGAAGAGCTGGTGTTGGCTGCTGGCACTGAACTTTGGGACAAGACTTTAACCTTTCAAATCCAAGTATTAAATAAGGGTAAACTCACCCAGACCATTGGTATTTTGGTAGGCTCAGAAAATCATTACTGTCTACAAAGCATCTTTTAGGTTTTGGCAAGAAAATACTACAGAACTCTAATATATTATATTATTATAAGGATATCTTGAACACTTTCAGGTTCTTGAATACCTAAAATAGTTGATGAAGATGAATGAACTGATTAAACAAAGGCAAGCTTAATATAGCTCTGTGGTGAAAATCACCAGTAGTGGAAGAGGAAACGCAGAAAAATGTGTGACATTTTAATTGAATGTTAGAAAAATATACATTTATTAAAAGGTTATTGTGCCTCTACATGCCAATGTTCTTTGTAATTTGTTATAACTTTCGAATAGTCCTCTAAGAAAAGGATGTTATTGCAAAACACTGTAAGAAAAGACACATATTTCACTGATTTTTTGTGGTTCCCACTGAGGACTACTCATCATTCTAGATAAATGGGAGGGGAAGAAACAGGCTGCAGAAAACATCAAGCTAAAGGACAGGATGTTCTATATTCTTAAATCCCAAAGATACTGCTCTGTATTCTGGACAGGTTAAAGAAAACAGTGAGCTTTCATTGGGTGTCTATTTTTAAGGATATTTAGGTTACTTTTTCATGCCAGACTTACTGACAATGCTATTTGAAGAGATAATACTTTTAAAAACTAAACATAAAAAAATCCAAACAAAACAAAACTGATTTGCTGTCACAGAGGTTGCAGTAGATTTTGAAGTTCTGGCTATGGGCAGGAAGAAATAAAAACCAAAAGCAGATAACAGAGCCTGGGATGATGTGCTGGGACAGGGGATAGATATCTAGATGGGAATGCACAGATATTGGGTCTGATGGAGCTCAAGGAGGAAGGGCTTCAGGACAGAACATCTGGTTGTGCAAACACAGTTGGCAGTCCCAGGTGAAGGGGCTGCTGTCCTTGACTTATAAGGAGCTTTTCAGGTTTTGTTGACAGTGGAGTGAAAGCAGAGGTGTAGGAGAGAACTCTGGTCTGCAACAGTGAATAACATGGTCAATGACCTCTAGTTATGACTTCCCTTAATTGCTGTGTACTGTGAAGAGAACAATGCACTGCAAATTGTGCATCTCATTGGTATAATTGGCATGGTAACATTTTCAGGGATAAAAGCAGCAGGAAAAGTAGGCAGTTTTATGAAATGATACTTTTTGATACTTAAAAATCTGTAGGTATCATGCCCATATCCACAGTCTCTTTGTTTGATATCAAACCCCTACCAGTTGATATAGAGCTATTTGAACAGATAATTTTTGTCTTGTGTAGTCCTGGTTCCATGCCTGAAGTGTTTTGTTTTCTCTGAAATTTTTTTTCCAGGGAAGTTCTGTAAACAGGAGGAATGTTTTTGTAGCTATACCAGTGTTATTCATTCCTTCAGACAGGAGGGACTTCTTGATGACCCTCTGGTTTGACCAGTGTGATTGAAGAGGTTTGACTTTGTTTCACCAATCAAATTAGTCTGTGTAAAACAGTATATGAGAGATGCATACCAAAGTAAAGAGTAATTTTTTAGCCTTCTGAATCTCAGAGTCTGTATCATTGTGGTGTAAAACAGCACCAGTCTTCCACTGAAATATTGCATGAAAATGAAATAATCAAGCTAATAAGGAATGCCCTGAAACAAAACATTTTCTTATGATGATTTCCTTCTTCTACTGATTCAGTTTTGTTTTTCTGAGTTTGCAAAGATTTTTCCAACGTGAATTCCACCTTGCTAAACTGTGAAAATCCATCTGTATGTTTGGAAAATATGGTTCCACTAAATATTTCAGATTTTCCAATTTTTTATTAAGACTTGAATGTTTTGCTAGCATGATATTTTGTTGTGATAATGTCACCATTTCAGAAAAAGTCTAATTAAAAATCTTATGTCTCTTAGGCTTACTCTGCCTTTCTTTTACAACTTTAATAATTTATCATTTTTTGTATTTACTGGGACCATTCCAATTTCCTTTGGTGTAAAGCTGAAAAGAATTTAACCTAATGGATCATATTGTCACCATTTCAGATCCCACTTGGTTTAGTGCCTTAACAAAAGGCTAATTTTTTTCTTACATATAATAATATTTACTTTTTATAGAGAGGTGAATTTTGAAAAGGTATTCCAGATAACAACATTTCTTTTCATTACAGCAGATAGTAACTGAGATTTTCCTGACAATACCAGAAATAACAACAATTTTGCTTGTTTTTGCTTCAATGCATTTCAATTTTAAAACAGCCTTACTGTTCTCAGAAGAAGACTTTTTGTAATCTGATTTATAGTGATTCCAGGCAGTTGGCTGAAAGCAAAAGGGGGAGGAAGAAAGGAAGCTGTCTAAAGGGCAAAATCAACTAGGGTTCAGCTCTATTTATAAACAGAAACACCATAATGTGATGCCTTCGTTGGCAGTTGTCTCCATGCTGAAATGACATTATGACCAGTTACAAGATCTGAAATGAATTATAAAGCAATCAAAGGAAATTAGCTTTTACTGATCCATTCAACTAGATCAATAGCTACAGCATTTTATTTCTATGGGGTGATCTATGCTGTAACTTGTTTGTGTAGAACCAGTGTTAATGACATTACCTATCATTTTTACAAGGATGTGCCAAGATAAATTCTGCAGCATGTTACAAAATGAATAGGAGTACTAATTAAACACACTTACTTGGCATTCCTCGCTTTTCATGTTCTGTGCAAATAAAAAATCTGAACAAGGGAGATACCAATTACACTATTCCAAGAAAAGGCTGTACCTGCAACAATGTGTATTTTTAAGGTGTGACATTGTTAATACTCAGTGGATCCTTAAAATACTCCCCGCCATCCATGTTGTTATCCAGGCAACAATTCAAAAGCGCAGGAAAATACTTAAAAATACAGAAATAGAAAAGCCTTCAGAAGATTCCTATGTGGTTGTCATAAAATCTTTAGAGCAACCTTCAAAAACCTAGCTAAAAACTATCAGAGTATTCTTTTCTTAGAAACCAAATTATAGTGTATACAGTACAGACTTTCTAAGCTGAGAATATAATTAGTACAGTCGCAAATGTATGCACTGATCATTTTGCTATTATTGCTAAATTAAAATTCTGGTTTTTAACCATTTCCAAACTGCAGGTAGAACAGAGAGAATTTTCAAATCATCTTTTCTATTTGCAAGAATACATTGTCTTTGTGTTGTCTGGTTTCTCCCCACTAAAAAGGCAGACAGCAGTAAAAGGCAAAAAGGTAAGACTTCCACAACTCAGGGTGACACTTTCAAATGCTGCAGGTGCATATGTGTGGTTGTTAGCATTTTTTGGTGATGTACAGAGCACCGATATAGTCTGTCTATAATATCTTGCTCTCTTTCTTCATAGCAAAGATTAAAAGCACCTAAAAGCAAGACATTTAATGTGTAAGACTCAGATGTGGGTCCAGATGGGAACTGAACACTGCCTTAAGAGGACTGACAAAAGAAAAATGGAGTCCTCTTCCCTGACATTTTACAGCCCTTCATTTTATCCTCTGTCTCTAGACTGAAGAGATTTAGTTCCTTTCATCCTTCCTCACTTGGAGAATATACTGTACCTGCGACCATTTTTCTACTTTTCTCTGAAGTCTGGTGTTGCTCTTATATCTTCCTGAAGATGTGAGAACCAGCAGCAATGGCCAAATTAGAGACTCTTTCCATGCCACAGCCATCCTAAGCACCCCATCTCACTGATACACTACAAGGGGCTTGAGGGGCTTGGAACACAAACCCTGTGAGGAACGACTGAGGGACCTGGGGTGTTTAGCCTGGAGAAAAGGAGACTCAGAGGTGACCTTATCACTCTCCACAACTTTCTGAAAGGTGGCTGTAGCCAGGTGGGGGTTGCTCTCTTTCTCCAGGCAGCAACTGACAGAACAAGAGGACGCAGTCTTAAGCTGCACTAAAGGAAACATAGGTTGGGTATTAAGAAAAAGTTTTTGCAGAAAGAGTGATAAAGTACTGGAATGGTCTGCCTGGGGAAGTGGTGGATTGACCATCCCTGGATGTGTTTAAAAAATGGTTGGATGTGGCACTCAGTACCATGGTTTAGTTGAGGTGTTAGGGCTGGGTTGCACTCAATGATCTTGGAGGTCTTTTCCAACCTAGTGATTCTGTGATTCTGTGATTCTGTTATGGCACTGTAGAAAGCTTAGACTGGACTCCCATGGCTGCAGCCCCTTCTTCAGTGCTGTCCAGTTTCTGTGAGCAGCCATCATGAGCAGTCAGGTGTAATATATCCTGTTTATCTGAAAGTAGCAAGCTCGTGGTTTGTTATGATCAGGTCTCCAACTGGGGAAAAAAGGACTAACAAATGGGAGATGGAGAAATGAGTTTTTGCAAACTGGTATGTAATTGAACAGAATGATTGTAAAGAACATTACATGCAATCGAAAGCTGGTGGTAGTGTCTCATCTCCATTTTGAACAGGTTAAAATGATTATAGATGAGGGAAAGTGGTAAGAAGAATGTGTCTGGAATTCCAGAAGAGAAACCATAGTTTTTGCATTGGGCCCATTTTTGTAAAAATGCACTGACAAGCCTGCTTTAGCTCTTAGGATAATTTTTCTGTGGGTTTGTTTTTTGTTTGTTTTTGTTTTGTTTTTGGTGGGTTTTTTGTTTGTTGGGGTTTTTTTGTTTTGGTTTGGTTTGGTTTGGTTTGGTTTTTTGTTTTGTTTTTTTTTTCCCCAGGAGATTTCTCTGCAGACTTTGAAAAAAAGAAAGAAAAATGCCGTGTGGAAGAAAAAAAGGTAGCCAAAATAGTGACAAAGAAGACGGAGAAGACTATACAAACTTTTAGCCTAGAGGCATATCTCATATCTTCTTTTGGCTGTGATACTCTGAATGTGAGAGCTATTTGAATTTTCTGGTGATAAGAGTGATTAAGCATGCACTGCATTAGAGAGCCTTAGATTCAAAACCAATGGAGTATGTCTAAGCTCATTCCCAGAAAACAGCCAGGGAAATGCAGATAGCTGCCTAGCTGACTGCATATTAAATATATGGGCTTTGAAAATAATGAAACATATCTCATTCATGAAAAAGTTGCTGAACAGCCTTATGCTGTATGAAAGTCACTAACAGACCACTTTCATAGCCATGCCAGCATTTAAAGTAATTTGTGAGAACTTCAGCTGATAAAATAAATTTCAGGTTTCTGACATTTATGGAAAATATTATACTTTCAGTATTTCACATTGATAGAGCAGAGGTAGGATTCTCCAGATGAAGCTAGTACAGCCAGAAAGTTGCTGGGCTTCTTCCCCTGTCTTTTAAGGAGGCACATCCTGAAAATGGATGCTCTACCCAAGAGCACAGTCTGGAAGAAGCATCACATTTTTTGTATATTAAGACTTGAAGTTTCTGTTTCTCCTGTTCATCCAAACATATTCAGAGGTTCTTTGCCCTCTTCACACCCAGCACAGCATACAAGTTAAGCATTTTTCTGCTTTATAGGATGTGGCATAATTTTCTACTTGCAGCAGAACATACAGCAACTCTTTATTAGTCAGGCTGCCAATCACACGTTCAGAAAAGAAGCACATCAACTTCAAGTGGTGAATTAATGCTTCTGATGTTAGGTTGCTTGAAGTACAGATCCCTACAACTCTGTACCCATCCCAGACTTTTATCTCCAGTTTCTTACAGTTTAATAACCTAATTTTAAGACTGATAGCAATCTAATGGGACAGTAAAGATGTTTCCTTAGAGCATTTAACATTAGTTGTCCTGCTGAGAGTTTATGGGATGAAATGGGCATCTGCCCAAGGGATGAAGAAATCATGAATATATTTCTAAATAAAAGTGGAAAGAAAATATGTCAATAATTTTTCCAGTTGTCCAAAGGCTGCAAGATTTCCCTTCTTTCCTACTTCTATCGCCTGCAATTTCTTTCTGGATACTTCATTCTGTGATCCCTTGTGTCCTCTCTTCATCTATATCTGTGTGTAAAAATAATTGATAAAAAGGGGTAGGAAAATGAAAGAACTGTCTGGATGGAACAGAAGCTTAACAGGAATGTCATGAGTAGTTTTATGTTAACCAGTTGCTGTACTGTAGCAGGGAAAGCTACAGCGGGGACAGCTCTAAGCTAAGAAGAGAGCCATTTGGAAATATCCAATAACTAAAAATTGAGGATTTGAAGAAGCCATGGAGAGAGAAAGAAGTATGAGGATACTTGCTATTAGGAGCTGTAGATGTAGGTGCACTGGAGACAGTGACCATCCATCCACTTGCTGACAGGGTAGAGGAACAAGACTTTTTTTACATGTAACCTGTTCCAGACAGAAAGCACTTTGCATTTCTCATTGCAAAAAGTGACTTATGTGGTAGTAGAAATAATTTGAACCCAGTCAGAAAGTATCTAAGAACTAGAACTTTACATCCCACTGGCAAAAAACACTGGAACCTTTGGTAGGAGACACATCTGAGGAACTGTCTGTAACTGGGGATGGGGTATGTCCCTGAGGATCATTTCTGCATTTTTTTTATATAAACCCTTCAAATTCTGGGTACTAAACACTTCTCTCAAATGGGCATCTCTTCAGGGCAGGAAAGCATTCAGCTGAAACAGCCAAGTACGTCAAAACACGTTTATTATCCTGTAATGAATGGCGTAGGTGAAGTGGACCAAGGGAGAAGAAAAGAATTACACAGCAAAACAGGCACATACTGTATTATGAGCAGCTGTATAGTTAGAGAGTTTATATAAATTATTGTGTACTGGATATCAGACAAGGTCACCAGATTTACCCAGCACAAGACTGATGAATTTAGAAGGAAATGAGAAATATTACTGCAGTACAGAAAGAACTTCAATCCAGCCTGTACAGTCCTTCCCTTTGCATAGGGCTGATGGTGTTACTAGTCAGGGAACTTCAAAGTAGCAAGTGAGGTGCCACACTGCCATTGAAAGTACCTCCCTTTGACAATACAAACCTTAACAACAACTGAGGCTTTAACAAAGCTCCTTTTTTACATGTTTTTTTTTATCTCCCTGGTTTCTGGTTGCATCATCCTGATTTGATTGTATTGCAGCATCTGCTTTCAAACTTGTTTTCTTAGCCCGTGAAAGGAAAAGCACTAAAATTACACAAATGGAACCTGCAGGTAGTTTTTCAAGTTTTTAATTGTTTTGTGTTTGGTCTGAACAGATATAATAAACACCTTACAAGAAGCAATGGGCTGTACAGAACTTTCGTGTTTGATTCACAAGGCTTCATTTGGAGTTATGGGAAGCTAAAGAAAGGGCTCTGATCAGTCATTTCCTTTTTTCTTCTTTTTTTTTTCAATATATATTAACAATGAAGGTACTAAGTTTCACAGCCTGAAGAATTCAATAACTTAAAAAAGATCAACAAAGTCACTAAGATAACTGTGAAAACTGTCCAAAATGTGAAAAAAAAAAGAACAAGAAAGGAATAGAAAAATGCTATGTCTCATTATGTTTCTGTGTTTTTAATGGACAGTTCAGAGCTGTGACAATCTAAAAAAAATATGGAGTATCTTAAGCAAAAGAGTAGCTGTTAAACCCACTGTTGGGTTTGTGTGTTCCCAATTCATTTTTGCATGTTGCTTTACAGATGATAATAGCATCAAAGTTCACACATGAAAGACATAGGTGCTTACTCTTTTTTACAGAAGATCTGCGTGCAACTAGGAATTTTTCACATTTTCTGGACACTTTTATGAGATGTCTGAGCTCTATCCAAGCCCTGAGATCCAAAAGGGAATTATTTAGATATCAGGCGTCTCCTCCAGCAGGGAAGCAGCTCAGTACAGGTGTGCTGCATGATCAGTGGGCCATGAAGAGGAGATGCCATTCCTGTGAATCTCAGAGCAGCTCTCCCCTTTATCTTGCCCTGTGAAGCACCCTAGGCAGAGAGGCAGCTGCGCACAGAGCCAAAGGCAAACAGTAATTGCCGTTTTTGATACACTAGGAAGTGACAGAAGGTTGCAGGGCCTGTCAACCTTCTTTGGTGAGCCAGCAAACACTGTGGTGCTCGACAGCCCTGCTTGCTGCTTGAAGCTGAGAGCAAGTCCCAAGGTGCTGCCTGGCTCTGCTCTTGAGTGGCACATCCTGCGACGCCAGCGGGCACTCAGCGCCAGCCTGCTCTAGGAAATGCTCTGCGCCTCGCCACATCTTCCCCCAGAGAGTAAGTCCTAGAGTCTCATGTAAATAATGCATTTGAGATTACTTTTATAGCAGGAATCTGTTCTGATCAAACTCAATTTTTGCTTCATGAAATATTAATTCGCACAGGGAATCCGTTTTTTTCTCAAAACTTTCAGTTATACTGCATATTCTTCAAAGGTGACCTTACCGAAATATTTTGGTGCTCTGTTGTAAATGACCTAATCTGCTTCTTCTTGGTCACTTTAATGAAGCTTAATAAATATCTCTTCACCTATACCTCATGTCAGCCACACAAATATTGGGATATGTTATGTAGCTTATTTTGGCATGCAGAATTTACATGGAAAGAAGGAGGTCCTTGCATTTTTATCTGCTCTGCTAAATCACAAAACCACTATTAAATTGATGTGAGTTAATGAAGTCCAGTCTTGTCTGTCAGATTCCAAGGCAGGAAAAATGTCAATTGCTGTTACTTAAAAATGTCATTAGCACATCCTTTCAATTATGTATGAGAGACATGGTTACCACAGAGACTCTTGTGCCATGTGAGCAAAGGAAAACTTTTCAGAAGTGAGGCTGGAAGTCTCTGACTAACACCCTGCTTGGTCTTGCTGCCCCAGCTCTGTGCATGCACACAAACACATATTTGTACATTATGATCGTTACTGGTGAGTCTGAGTTAGGAAGATATATATGAGAAAGTAAAGGAAAAAATACGTTTGGAAAAGGGATGTTCAAACCTTGGGGTTGGAAATGGCAGTTCCTCGCAGTTTTGTATCTGCTCTCAGAACAGAATGTGGGAACTATGAATTCATGGGACTAAAGAGAAAAATACCTACCTTTTAGGTCCAGCTAATGTTCTTTCAGATTTATCCACCTCAATACCCATGGGTGGCCAGTACTATTTGCTGCTCTTTGTGCGTGGCTGCATTAGGGTTGCAGCTGGCAATGGCTGTTCTGCTGGGCCTTGAATGTCTTACATTTGCCCAGAGCAGGAGGGCTACATTTCTGACTGATATGACATTTTACCAGCACACAAATTTTGATTTTAAAAGTTAGCTTCCTCACCAGAGGAAAACCAATGGCTTCAGATAACAAGACAAAATCACAGAACAGGGTGTTACCCTTGCTTTGGAAAAAAATCTACTTCTTCAACATTTTCAGGTTTCAGAAGGCTTCAATGCCTTTTAAAGATAATCCTTTGCTATTTTTCAGCTTTTCACTACTGTGCTGTTCTCCTCCTGTACTAAGAGGAATCATAGAATAGAGCTGAAAGAGACCCATAAGTATTATCAAAATCCAGCTCCTGGCCTTGCACAGGACAGCCCCAAAAGCCATATCGTGTGCCTGAGAACATTGTCCAAACACTTCTCAAACACTGTCAGCCATGGCTCTGTGACCACTTCCCTGGGGAACCTGTTCGAATCCCCAAACAGCCTCTGGGTGAAGAACCTTTCTCTTCCTAGCAGCCAACCTAAACCTCCCCTGACACAAATTAAGGGCATTCCCATGGTCCTGCCCCTGGTCATCGCAGAGAAGAGATCAGTGACTGCCCCTCCTCTTCCCTTCATGAGGGAGTTGTAAACTGACGTGTTCCCTCATTCTCTTTGTTTCCAGGTTGAACAAGCCAAGTGATCTCATCTGTCTTCATACGGTTTCTCCTCAAGACCCTTCCCCATCTTTGTAGTAGTAATTTCTTGTAAAATTTCTAGCAAAACAAGAAGTCCCTCCCATACTTAAGAAAAATCTGGAGACTTTAAACTGTATCTTTAAAATACAAATATATATGTGAGAAGTATATAGAAGTCTTTCTTGAAATGCCAGATCCAAATCTGGACTCTGACTTCTGTCCTAGCTCCAGATGGTGTTTCCCAGTATAACTCTGTTTTCAGTTGCTTTTACTTTTTTCAAACTTGAATGAAGCTGAAAACGTAAATCACCTAGCCCATGTGTTATTCAACAATATCATAATGATGGCAGGATTTTTTGGGTTGTGACATCTGTGTAGAATCATGTCTGCTGCTTGGTGCTGTGGTTCCTGTCAGCTCTGTGAGTCACTGTGATGCTGCAGGTGGTACAGGGGACCCCGCCTCAGCTGAAGCTGACTTTTATACTAGAGTTTACACACATTCCAAATGTATTTTCTGGTGCAGCCCTGCTGCAAAGACAGCCAATCTGCAGCTCTTGTTTGGTGCAGCTTGGAAACAGTTCTGATGCAACTCTGGCACCACAGTAGCGCTGTTTGGCTGTGCTTGTGCAAAGATGCTGCCCTGCTCTGAGCCTTGCCTGCAGGCACAGCACATCAGCCTGGCTGCAGGGGGGATGTAATCCCTCATCACCATCCCTCACCAGGGCGTCCTCTGCCCCTGGGGTACCTACAGTCCAGAAGGAGCTCACAAAAGGGTGCCACATGCCCTGTAGGGTTAGGAAAGCTGGTTACAGCTATGGGTTAGGGAGAGTAATGCACCCAGAGAGTTATAATTTTCACTCAAGAATGATAATTTTTCACTAAGGATTTTCATTTACTAGAATCACCTACAGTAATTTTTTTACAGAGTAAATGCTGAAACAGCTCAAAAGCCAATCTTCTTATGGAGGAGGAGAGGCTTTCTTCCAAAGGTTATTTCCTTTTACCCCACTGAAGAACGATCACAGAAATCTACTATTTCTCTGTCTAATCTCTCTGTTTAGAAAACCCGGGTGACATTAGGGTCAGGCTATTCTTCAGTGACAGCTGGCTTGCATAATCACTGTGTCATACTACCTGGCTCATTTTCTGTTGGTGACTGAAAACCCTGGAGAGGGTAATTGGAGTTGACCATCAGAACATTTTCATTGTAACTGAAGAGAGCCATTACACCTTTGCTATTGAATTTACTTGTCTCATCTCACTGGGTATGCTACAAAAATACATATTGGCCTGAGGTTTTTTTTCTGTTCCAAGTGCTAGCTTTTCCCCTTTTTGATTATGTTTTTCTATGGAAAAATTTAATGGAATGTGATACCACAGTGTAGTATCTTGTCATGTTGTTTTAATGGCCTCTGGCTCACAACTCTTCCCACCCAACATCTCTTTATCTTTTATTGGTAAATGACACTCTCATGCAAAATCAGTATTTTATCCTCTGAAGCAATTTTAATGGCGTGTCTATAAGTGGATTTTGTCCTCAAGCAGAATAATGTAATATTTGAGGTCCTAGATTTTCATGACTTTAAAAAAAATTGTCGAAATGGGTTTGCAGTCTGAAAGATCAATATTGGGAGAAGATAAATGTCTTAGGCAAAGTGGGGAAGAACACCAGTTACACGAATACCAGATTTCAGGGAAAAGAACGTGGGTAATAATCACCAGATCCTCTTTCCTCCCTCTCAGTAATAAAGCATTTTGTACTGCTTAATAGCAAATCTCACACACTTGCAAAGCAAACACCATATACCTTGATTTGGTGATGAACAAAATTAATTTTATGCCATTAGTTAAAAACACTAATTCAGGATTTTAGTGCTCCAGGTTTTTATTGCCTGTCTTCTCTAGAAAAGTTTGTTTGTTAATGGGATTGCACATTGAGGACGGAAATTATGACTTGCATTATTCTCATTGTTCTGTTTGTTCTCACTTGTATTTTCTGAGAAATCTATATGACACACTAATGACAGCAGCTCCTTTTCAATAAGAAACAGACCTTTTGAGAATTCATAGTTAAAGCATACAAAGGAACAGTGTGTTGAGAGTTCTCTTTCCATCTTCAGTTGCTATATTTATCTTCTCAAATCCTTTGTATATCAATGAACTAGAAGTAAAAAATTACAAAAATAGGCCTTTCACTATCAACTCAACTGGTATATGATAACATGCATAGGTTGGGTGTGAGTCCATTTCTTTCTTTCAGTGCTCCTGTTTGGGGAAGAAAATGTTCCTTCTTTGGGTAATAACTATTTTGAGCTCTGGCACAGAGCTCAGATTCTTAAGAGATCATTTATATTACAAAGGCTCACTCTGTACTTCCTCAGTGCTTAGAGGCACATTTCAGCTTCCAAACCAAAATCTTTTTATGCTTTTTTTAAAACAAATTAGGGGTTTTACTTGGGGTTTTTTAAAAGAAGAAAACATCATGTATGAAAGCCAAATTAATATACTAGTCTTTCTATAACAGACAGAAAGTTGTTCCATTCTTCTCTACTTTTCCAACAGGTCTCTGAAATATATTTGACCCTCACACAATGTCTCTGTAAAAGGGATTGTGTTTCTTAAAGCCAAATGGGAAAATGATTCATAACATCCTATTCAAGATGACAACTGGGCTGATGGTCTAGCTAACTACATATCTATTTCCAAATGTACTAAATTTAAATGGATGTAATCACAGTTTTTAGTACATACCTGATGTTGCAGGAAGGCCAGACAGATTAGATACATTCTTGCCATAGAGGAGTCTAGTGCATAGGGCAGTGTTTATTCACACAGTGAATATTAGACCACCCCATTCAGCCTTTTTCCACAGATGTTCAGTTCACTTATAGGCCAGGGACTGTTTTCAATAAGGCTTATGAAAAATTCACTTGAAAAACAAGGATGCAACATGGTAAATGTCCTGCCATATTATGAAAGGACTTTCTATTCTAATGTCTGAAAGCAGCATTTTGATCTTCAGTATTGATTTGGTAAATTTTCAAGTATTCTGTTTGACCTTTCCTAAAAGATGTATTGCTCTTTTTGAGCTGATATGTTATCAAGGTGGAAAACTGTCCTTCTTAAACAACCAAAGAATGAACCTCCTGTACTAAAGATAAATATTGTTTAATGGGACAAGAATAAGTGGAAGAGAATCTGTTTGGAAGTATTTTAAGACATCCTTTCTTTTCTGTTATTATTGCTTTATTCCTGTCATTTTAATTGACTTAAACAATTAATTTACATCCAGTTGGGTGCTTTGAGTCACGTTTATAAAGTTTAGTCTTCATGTTGTTATGTGTTTTTGAGAAAGGCACTCCTCTCTGTCAGTGAGTGCCCTGCCCTGATGAGCTGTGTGAGAGATGTTTGCCACGGGCAACTGCCCCTGGCAGAGCAAGTCCAGCTGCTCTGCAAGATGTGACTGCAGGTGGAAGAAGGGCAAAGTAAGAACAGAACAAGAAAAGGAGAATAAACCACCCAGAAGCTATTACTTATTATCCTGGGGAAAGCTGCTTAGGGAGGAAGTTGAGATGCTACAGGAGCCCTCTCAGGAGAATCAGATCAATGGGAGTGATGAATAACTTGTCTCCAAATTATATTTAGGGGAAGAGAAACTGAAGAGATGAATTTAGCAAAAAACATTTTGGAGCAAATTTAGCTGTTCTAATTAAGCTCAATGATCACTTCACAGGTTTGATTTTGCCCCCCATTATTTTGGTTAATAGTTTCTTACTCCTTCCTTGAGGCTCAGCATGACTGGATCTGTGTATGGACCTGGATGGCCCAAGCAAGTGAAATTTCAATAATTTTGTATTTGTACATGGAAATACAGCATCATTTTACCAATATATATAGAGTAGAATATATATATATAATATTGAATATATAGTAGAAATATCCAGATGTCATGCAACAAATTTAAAACAATATCTTTTCTTTTGCATTGACATACAGCTGTGGTCATTTCTCAGGAGTGTTTTAAATAACATAAAAACCTGTGTGTTCTTCTGGACAGTCTTTCTTACTGTTTTAATTTTCTATGCCTATTGTCTAAGTAGCTTCTAACTGCTGTTCTCAAGCACCTAAACTACTCTTGTGCGCAAACCAGGTAGCTACTAGAGCAAACCAGCATGAGAGACATCAGCAGATCCCACTAGAAAAAGCTCTGTAGGCTCAGCTTCCAGCTGAACCAGGCTTAAAGAGGTGTGAGTTATGTTTCTAATTTTATTACTTTATTGACTTCCACTTGGGAGCTGTCAGTCAGAGCCTAAAAGGCAGCAGAGGCTTCATGTTGATCTGAGACTTTGTTTAAAGCATCTGCCCAAGGAGATGGAAAACTGAAATGCTGTCAGGTAAAGAAATGTACTGCTGGTATACACAAGGCATTGTAAAACCTGTAAAACCTGTGCCTTAGAAATTTGTTACTGGTTTAACCCCAGCTTGCACCCAAGTGCCATGCTGCCACACAATCACTTTCCCCTGGTGGGATGGGGAGAGAATCACAGAATCATGGAATCATAGAATGTTAAGGGATTGGAATGGACCTTAAAGATCATCCTTGTCCAAAATCCTTGCTGAGGGCAAGGACATCTCCAAACACACAGGGTTGCTCAAGGTCCTATCCAACCTGGCTTTGCACACTGGCAGGGTTGTGGCATCCACACCTCCCTGGGCAGCCTGCTCCAGTATCTCAGCCTCCTCACAGGAAAAAATTTCCTCCTAATATTCAACTGGAATTTGATAACAGAAGTGGGAAAACTCATGGTTGATACAAAGGTGCTAAACTAGTTGAAATAAAGTAAAAAATAGTAATAGTGATAATAATAACAATAATAAATAAAAAGAGGAGGGGAGAGAGAGAGGAGTAAAACCTAAGAAAGACCAGTGATACAAAATACAATTGCTTCATCAGCTGCTGACTGATATCCAGCCTGTTCCTGAGTGGCATTCTGCAGCTCCTAGCCAACTCCCCCAGTTTATACACTGAGCATGACATCCTGTGGTATGGAACATCCCTTTGGCCAGCTGGGGTTGGCTTTCCTGGCTGTGCTCCCTCCCAGATTCTTGTGCACCTGCTCACTGGCAGAGCATGGGAAACTTGAAACTCCTTGACTACTGAACAATAACTGAAACATCAGTGCATTGTCAATATTATTCTCTTACTAAATCCAAAACACAGCACTGTACCAACTACTAAAAAGAAAATGGACTCTATCCTAGTGAAAACCAGGACAGTGGGAAACACAAGTAGAGACACCTTTGTGTGAGAGAAGGATGCAGCTGTAAATGTGTCACTGCTGCACCATCTGCACATCACTCATAGCTGCTTAACTTGGGAGAAATTTGGAAATAAAACTCTTCATACAAACAGTAAATAAAAGGCCTTTCTTACTATGTTACTTCTCTCATTGCTTGGGTCCTCCAAGCAAAAATTCCTCCTACATTTCAGGGACAAAAGGTATTCTAGAGGGCTTTTCCCTTCTAATACAGCAATTTTTGTGTGAAGTAAATGCTCCCATTTTTTGTAAGGATGTATGAAGGGTTTGCCTTTCAGTATTAATTTACAGGTAGCTGGAATCACTTCTGTCTGAGTTTTGGATTATTTTATGAAATTAATTAAATTTAAAAGCTCATCTAAATCACAAGGCTGTAATCTAGAATTTCTAGAAATGTTTTAGAAATATGTCTGGTGGTTTAGTTTTGGGGATTTTTTGGTTGCTTGCGTGCACACTTGGCTTTGATTTTTTCAGCACAGATGTAGTGCAGATGGATGCTTTACAAATGTCTCTATGTCCCTCTGGTATTTGAGAAGGCATCTAAACACTGGCCAATGCAAATCCATTTTTTAAGATTACAGAATATAAGATGCTCTTTAGCTCACAGTGCATAACTTAATTGTGAGAACTTATTTCAAAAGGAAAAGGAAAACACTACTGGGGGGAAAAAATATTTTCCTGTAGCAGATGTGCTCCCAACACAGTGGATTTCACTGTAAAATACCTGGATTTCATCTGAGTATTGATATCAGATCATGATGAGTATTGGAGACTGTGATCTAAAGCAACATGGCCCTTCACACTATTTCTCAAGTCTGAAAGACAGACCAGAGCTTACCTATCTTCTTTGAAAGCCACCAAAATCCACTTTGTTCTGCTGTTTGTATGGTCCATCTGTGATTCCAGCTCATGTACGGATAACAGAGAAAATGTAACCGCACACCTGTGCAGCAGGTGAACACAAACTCTTCTGCATCTTCTACACAAATAAAATGTGGCATATCCTATCTCAAGTTAGATACATCCTTGAAACATCAAGGTCAGTAGCAATTGCTTTGTGCTTCATGTAGGATCAGTGGAGAGGAACAATCATTGCAGGAGGTCACTCTGGTCTTCACATCTGAATGCCCTGCAGAAATTCTTGTCTCCCTCACTTGCCAGGCTCTCCTTTGCCAGTAACTTAGTGACTCTTTCCAAGAGACGTTGCTTCAAGCATTTGGAGGCAAACATGATTACAAAACCCAAGGCATCGCCACGAGTAGGAATACCAGTAAAATTTTCTGAAATATTAATTATATTTTCTGTGGCTGAAGCCTGATGTTGATGTTTATGTCTAAATAAGAGGAAAAGATTGAAATGACTACCGTTGTATTTCCAGTAGGTGTTGTTCTCTTCTCTTAAAAAGTCCTTTCACACTGTTCTGTTTCTGAATTCACTGAAAATGATCATTTGGGGTACTTCAGTAGAGGAAAGAGAAGAATGAGGTGCTAACTGTAACACATTTAAATGTAGATATACTAGATACCTGCATCCCTCAAATGGGAATGATATATTCCATCAATTATAGCTGTATGAGAATACACAGGACACATCTGTTTCTCTTTACATCATTTTTATACTACAGATCATTTGATTAAGTCAGATTTTGTGTAAAGACCTGTTTTTGAATGATTAAGAGGAAGGTATTAATGGTTTCTTTGGTACATTGAACTACTTGCTGTGTGCTTTTCATGGTGCACATGCTAGGGGGCTGCTGAATCTGGCAGACTGGCAGAGGTGAAGCTGCCACATCTCCACAAAGGCTGAGCACATATTCCCAGTAGGCACACAGAGAGCACAGGTACACATTACACACACACCTTTGTACACAGCCACAGAGAGAACACAGACAGAACTGTGGCTCTGCCCAGCCCTGTGTGCTGGGGATGGGTGGCAGAGCAGTGTGTGAGAGACAGGAACTGCACCAAAGGGGGCTGAAGAAAGAGTTTAAGGATCGGTGTGTGAGCTGTGGTGAGCCTTCAAGACTGATAGCCCATCTTCATCTATGTTGTCATCCATGTGCTTTAAATAATCAGCAGCTGGCTTTTTAGCTTCCACTTATCCAGTCATCCCTCTGGCAGCAGTTTCAATATATGATAAGTTACATGCAGCACATTAAGCAGAACTGATAAATTAATGAAAAAAATGGTTGGGGAGACTGTTGACTGAACAAGAATCTGATTAGCCTATACCTGCCCTCTTATTATTCATTTCTTATCTATGATCCAACAACTGAAATGTGGTGTAGATAACTATTTTAAGAAAGGAAACTTCAGGCTTTTAATCATGATTACTAACTTCAAGAGGCTATTCTATCATTCAACTTTTGTTGAAGCAGAAGTAAACTTATTTTTTAACAACAGTTTTCTGTAACAATATCTACTGCTGCAGGTGCTGAAGATCTGCCCACATCAGAAACATTATCTTTTCTTTCAGTTCTGGTGTATGAGAAAAGGAAATCTGCTTTCCATCATTGCCAGATGAAATATTTACATTCATAGCTCCAGTGATAAGGCAATATCAAGTGACTTTTTAGGTGACTAACGACAAAGCAGAAGTGCTTTGATTAAATCCAGCTTTGATTAAGCACTTGAACAGTCACTATGATCAATTTATGAATAATCCAGGGATCAAAGAGAAACATGAATATGCTTGGTGTAACCCTTCCAAATAACAAATATGTCAGTATAAAGCAGGAACAGGAACAATTTGTGAACAGAGAAGTGTTTAATCTGTCAGTTAACAGGTCATAGTGAGTAACGTGACCAGCTGTGATAGCAGAGAAGAGACAGAGCACTTTCAAAATAGAAGAATCCTCTTTTTCTTTCTGGAAGGATCCAAGAGAAATCTGAGAGAGCTGCATTAAATAGCTGCTGCAACACTTGCAGCCTAAGAAATTACTGAGCAGAGGTCAGAAGGATTCAGCTCCAGGGCAGAGCTGCCAGGGAATTCTTCCTGAGCAGATCCATGATGTCTTTGACAGGTATTGGGTCTGCCTCTGAGCCTGGGGGAGCACAACTTGAGGCTTTTGAAACTTTGCTTGGGTTCACCTGGGCTTCATTCAGACTTCTTCAGTGTAGCCTTTCTTCCCCATGCTCTTTCTCCAGTATTAGCTGTATTTCAGGAGTAATTACTAATCATGAAACTGAATGTAAGGGACTGAATTTCCTTCCATAAAACCCCCAGATATCCATTGCCATGTGACAGGACAAGAGACCCAGAGCAGAGACAAAGGAGAGTGGACAAAAGCAGAAGAATTGAGGCATTTCTAACTTCAGAGTTAATTTTCAAATGTGTCAGTGCATCTGAACTACCCACAGACAGCACTGTCAATTTTTTCTCTTTTTTTTTTTTTGTAAAATACGGCATTTTTACTCTAAATGGAAACATAAAACCAACTAAAGAATGAAAAATGCAGCACCAACAACAATCACCAGATCATCCCCAAAAAAATAACAACAATCTCAGCTGAAATCCTCTCTGAAGCAACTTTTACCCCAGAAAGGGAGGAGAGCTAGAGACATCACAAAGGCCATTAGGACATAGTTTCTGGCATATGCAAGCATGTAAATAACAGCTCATGAGGTCTGAAATTGCTAGCAGGTATCTCTGGATGATTTCAGACACGATTGAATGCATAATACTTCCGGATGAAAGCATATAACTACAGAAGAAATATGTTCCCAGATAGATCCCTGGCAGGACTTTGAAATTACTTACCACTGGAAATGTTGTAAGTATTTAGTTGCTGAAACAAAAGCCTCAGCTCAGATGTCTAAAATGCTTTTGGGAAGTGCAACCCTATGAGGTTAGGAAGCAAAAGTAAATCACTGGTCAGCAGATATAAACAGGTTGCTTTGGACTGTGCCAGGACAATTTTACTGCTCTATTGCAAACCTGGGATGTGCTCTTGTTTTTATTGTAGCTTTTGTCTTTTCAAGCTCCAGGTTCAAAGTTTGCAGTCATAGTTTTGTCAGAGCCAAGAAGCCTTCTGGATAAAATATATAGGCATAGCTCTGGCTTCCAGACATTGTGAAATTCAGTTTCTGGTTTATTGCTGTAAATTTTTTTGAGTCTCTGAACAGTTACTTAGTCACACATTCTAACCAAGGCTAATTGTACCCTGACAAAGTTCTTCATTAAAGGGGAGAATAAATAGTTCCTTAGCCTCCTATTCATCTCCACAGATCAGCCAACCTGCTTTTTACTGGGCTCTTTACAGACTTCCACTGAGGTTTTGGCTACTACTGTACCTCTTCTCTCAGTGAACTCTGCCCTGCACTTGGGCCATGTATTTACAGTTACATTTTGCTTACTGGTAGTCCTTTCCCCTCAGTGAAAATGTGTGACACTGCTGAGTGTCGCTGTTTTACACCAAAACGACACAGACTCTGAGATTCAGAAGGCTAAAAAAAAGACTCTTTACTTTGGGATGTGTCTCCCTTATATCCTATTTTACACAGATCAATTTGATTGGTGAAACAAAGACAAACCTCTTCAATCACCTTAGTCAAACTAGAGGGACATCAAGAAGAAGTCCCTCCTGTCATAAGGAATGAATAACACTGGTACAGGTACAAAAACATTCCCCCTGTTTACAGAATTTCCCTGGGAAAAGAATTTCAGAAAAACCAAAACTCTTCAGGCATGGAACCAGGGCTACAGCTGAGCATGAAATACTACTGATTTTTACTCTTTTTTAACCATCCTTGGTAAAAGTAGAATGCAGGAGCTAGTAGAATGCATGTATCTCATCCTTCAAGTCTTTTAAAAAAATAAAAATAGGATTGCTTTGATTCACGGGTATGTTGAAAATTCTGAAGAGTGTGAGATGGTGTGGTTAAGAGCCTGCATATATCTCTTGATGTGACATCCCAGCCCCTACAGGATGGGGGACCAGCAGGGGAGCAGTGCAGTGGGAAGCTCACTCCTACTGCAGGAAAAGCTCCTGGAAGGAGGTCTAAGAATTGTCCCGGAGTTACATTTCTGCACCAACATTCCCACCATATCTGTATGTCGGTTCTGCAGCTCCTCTCCTGCCTCTCTCAGTCCCATGGTTCTGGTAGCTGCAGTCCTGCCTGCAAACACAACCTGGCTTGCACAAGAGAGGAAATCAATAGTACTGGCATATGGTGCAGGGTGGGATTGTAGTGCTTGTTGGCTTTACGTCACTAAGAGAATCTTAGCCTTTGCTCACAATTCAAAACCTGGGAGTAGTTACAACCTGTTTTTCTAGTCAGAAAACTAGAAGGAAAAAGTAAACAGAAAATACTTCCCAGGATTCAGTAGCCAGGGGAGTATTTTTTCCAGATGCATTTTTTGGCGTACTGGGACCTCAGAAGTCCCTCACAATTAAAAAGCTTGATCTGTGTGTGAGATTTCATCTGCCTTCCTTTGCTTGCTCTGGGACCTTCCATACCATTCAACTTTAAAACTGTGCCTTCTTCCTCTCTTCCTAATTAACCCCCTGCATGAACACCAAGTGGGGCCTGAGGAACATGGGAACACAGCTATTTTTGTGTTCGTAAAGACGTAGGGAAGGCAGAATTAAAACATGCTGACATATGCACATCACAGCAACTGCTTTCTCTGCGTGATCTCAAGGTTTCTGATAGCAATTTTTGACCTTCAAAGATTAAGGCATTTCTATCAGATAAAAATTTTTCCTTACCTGGTGAAGAATTTGCAGTAGGAAGGGTTTATTGGAGTCCTGACATACTGCCTGTGAGTTTGCCTTATGGTATGTTGCTTATGTGGTTTTTCAGACCAGCTCTAATCAGTAATCCATGCTTACAATTACGTGACTTTCACCTTCTATCTCTGTTTGAAGACAGAAATCTTGGAAATACATCTGCTTGGTTCAATTAAAAAGTTGGTTTGCATGACAAGATATTAAAAACATACCTTAAAATGAGATGCAGAAATAGTAGCTTTTAATAGGAGTCACAAGGACTGTCAGAAGTTCTGAACAGGATGCCCTGGGATGTATTTCAGCCTCTGTGCCAGTTGCTCTTGCAGCTCTTTGGGAGCACTGTACCACCCACAGTTGCCAATTTGAAAGGTTATTTCTGCAGTTACAAACTTGTATCGAACAATAAATAGCAATCGCCCTCTTCAGAGCAAAACTCAAGTGAGTCTGGATTCACCTACAGAACCTCCTTTCTTTAAAAATCTACAACAAATTTCATTTGATTTTTGCCTCTTCCCCTCTGCTTCCATAACCAAGATGATAACGTGATTGCTGATGGTTTTTGACATCTGCTGATCAAGCCTCATTTTGCTTCTCTGCCTCTGTTTTGCAACATTTTGGTCAGTGTAACCAACCAACTAAATTGTGAAAGAGGAGGGAGGGCTATGCAGGAAGACAGCCAGAAAAACTTTGGCTTAGCAGTGCTCACAGTAACAAGCCTAAATACCAAATATGAATGAACATCATGCAATTAAATTACATTATCTTTTGCTGAGGTATTTTTGGAGATATTTCCTTAGTGATCCTATTTTACCTACATTCTGAGGATGCTGATGTCTGAAACTAGATAAATATCTTATCGAATCCATTTTTCTTTCTAATTAATATGCATAAACAAGCTGGAGTCAAAGCAGTCTCTAGTTGCTACTAACTGTGCAATTCTGCCACACTGCTCTTCCCTTCAGTTCTAGCATCCACTATGCTGCAGTTGGGTGAGAAGAGATAGATGAATTTTTGGAAAAGGGAGATTGGAAATTAAGGATTCAAAATTTTAATAAATCTAGTTTGAATATAAAGCTAAGCCTGCAGAAGACACATATTTCTGCAACAAAGTAACAAACAAACACACAAACAAACAAACAAAAAAGGAGGGTCAGAAATGCATTACATTTGGAAAGAAAATGGAAACTATTGATCCACTAATAATATTTTTTGCCTTAGGAATGCTTTGAGCATAGAGTGCAATTACATACCTAGTGTTTCAGTTCAGTAGCATCTTCTTCACTAATATGAATGCATCGAAATGAAATGAAAGAGCAACAGCAACAAATACAAGATTTGTACTTCACAGCATCTGAGTGCTGTATTTGCTATTGGTGCAGCAACTCTGAGTCAGTCACACCGTGACTGAGTGAGTGGCATCTGAAATGAAAGATAGTAACAGCCAAAATAAAGACATCCAAAACTCAGTGTGCAGAGCATACACACAGCAGCATGATTCCTATGTTTTATACCTACAATGTTCTGTCTACTTCACTGAAATGGACTGATGTTCCTTGCTAATGTGGGAGCTAGCAACATGTAAAAGGTTTTTTTAATCTGATAAAATATAAAACAAATCATGTGAGCTCTTTTTATAAATTAAAAACAAAACAAAACAAAACAAACAAAACAAAACAACAACAAAAAAAGACACCCTGAGAAAATCCTAATTGCCTAACAGATTACCTGAAAAGATGGAGACATCTGTAACATGCAGTACCTTCTGTGGTCAGACAGATTTGAAAAAAATGCAGTTAGAATGATATCAACAAGAAGGAAAGTGGAGATAGATTCAGATGTATCTAAACTGGCATAATCGATGTAACAGAAATGTAGTTGATTCATTGCTACCTTGCACTTTTTCCTTATGTAGCTCTCTACCCTCCATATGAAGTAATCATTGAGACTCAGCATTTTCAGTGTGCTGAGCCTCATTTCATCCAATGATACACCTCATGTCAGAAAAATAACATCAGAAAAATAACATTGCCTTTATGTAGGACAACCCTCCAAGCTCAAACACATGATCAGCTTATTTTGGTTTCCAGAGCTCAGCTCAGCTCTAGGCACTGACTGCATCTAAGCTCCAAACTTCCAGAAGCTCAAGGTAGGATCTACAAGCTCCAGCCACGCTGTGGGGAAGAGAGATGCTCTGTGTTCAGCAGACAAGGGAAGTTCCTCATGTACTAACATGCACTTGAAAGACTGTGTGTAGTAAATTTTCAAAACTTGTATCCACAATGAATATTTCTAACATTTCTGGTAAACTCATTCAAGTCCCATAAAAGTCCTGGGTGATGAAGCATCAGTCTGCCTGCTCTGTCTCATCTGGTGTCTAAGGTGATTTTGTTAGGCTCTGTCAGACATTGGTGGCAGTATTTATGTGATGTCAGCCCTCTGCTCATTGGAGCAGCCATCAGGACACAGGGAACTTCAGTTCTTAGACAGTCACAATGTGAAGACAAAAGCAGTGTGTTTATGAAATTCTTGTTGCATCCTGAATGTTTAGAAGTGGCAGATCCATGTGGGTGAAATAGAAAGAAATTTCTTTCTGGGTTAGGCCAGGAGGATAATAGGGTTCTAGTCCCTTCTGCCTAGATTCTTTCTACTTTTCAGTTTGGGGGAAGTCTATAATTTTTAACGGTAAGTGTGCTTTATTATATTTTATTCTATTCCTTATACAAAAAGTGCACTTTGGTATAACTACTGCAATCACAGGCAGTTCCTCTCTTCTCAGCTGCTCTCTATGGGAGAACTTTTTGTTTCATAGCACTTTTCCTTCAAACATGCCTTTATCAAAGTTCACTTATCTAAGACTGGAGCCTTTGTAAAAGTTCACGTCCCTCTTAGATAGTTACAGGATAAAAGGTACTGGACAATTACAACTGTAGAAATGCTGCCACTCAAAAAATTAGCACATTTGATATGCACTACTATCTACCAGAAAGGCAAGTACTAACCACTACCACTCTCTAAAGGATGGTCAAATGAATAACAAGGAGCTGAACTCACCCTTGCACAGCCATTTGGACTGGCTCATTCCAGTTGCCTACAGGAGCATCAGGGGCAACCCAGGAGTTATAGTAATGTTGGCACTCCAGCTCTACTTCCATTAGATCCCAGGAGGTTATTATTTTTTGAAAGTGGTGCTGAACAACAGCCTCAGTGGCTCAGTTACTGAAATGAAACAGATTATCTTCATCTCAATACTTATGCATGAAAAGTTTGCTCCAGTCTTGTATGTACAGTACGTTGCTCAGTAATTTCTAATTCAGTGCCTACAGCTAACAGATATCTCATTACATCAGCAATAATTGCTGCTAACTCTCTATTATTTTTATTCTGTTTTGACTGGTGATGACTGAATCATATTCCTTTAGATTAATGAAATGCTGAAACTAAGCTATATAAGTATAATATATATAAGCTATATAAGTTACTAGAGAGACTTTCAGAGGGCTTTAGAAGTCTTGGTGAGTCTGGCTTCAGGGATGATTTACATGGTGGAAGAAGGAGTTGTAAAGGACAGCTGCCATACTGAGGAAGATCAATAGGGTTGGTAAAAGGCAGTGAAACCAAGTTTCAGACTGGATCATTCAGGCTGTGAAATAAGCAGCAGGCACTGTGACAGAAACCAGGAGCTTTCTTTGCCAAAGCACATATAAAGACACTTATCTAAGTTTTAGCCCAAGGACAAGTTTTAGCTGATACCAGCTGCACAGGGGCAGGTGAGGGGCTGTTATAAGACTTCCTATCTCTCATGGCAGAGGGGATGTTTGCAGGCTGACATATCTCTTCCTATAATATGGGAAGCTGTACTGAATAAGTGGTCACTGGATGGATAAAGACACTGTAGCCTGTACAGCACCTACACCTTCAAGGCCTCCTCAAACTTTTAATATGCCCCACAAGCCACCTGGTCAAATAGGTGAATGTTTCACTATATTAAATTTTCTAGCATATTAATGTTAGGATGTTCTTGAGTCCATTTGTATATTGGGCACAATTCATAAAAAACATGCAGCAGATTAAAAAATAGGGTTAAAACTATGATTTTTAAAGACACCAGAAACATGGTGAGCACTGCTGTCCTGTGGGGAAGGGTTATACAAGTATATCTGCATAACAGAATAACAGAAGATGTAGTTACCAGGGCTTACTGAGTACATGTAGCCTGCAGCCCTACAGAGTAGCAAAACTGTTGTTTAAAAGGGTAAGTAGCTCTTGTGCAAAAGAAATGTATTTCAAAGTGAGGAAGCCACCTATTTTCTTCCACTTGAGTCTTACTATTTTTAGCTAACCTTGGTTGTCATTAGTCACATAAGAAATTAATCTATAAAAATTGCTAAATCTGCATTTGATATGGATTGCATCTATAAAAGGCTCAAGAAGAGATACATTTTCTTCCCTCATGCTGTATCTATCACCCCACCATTTTGGAGATTGCTCTAATGTGGTTTGGGTATAGATTTGAAATGGAAGACAAGTGGAAGGTGTTTGTGTTTTATTTCAAGGAATACGGCACCTTCCTAGTTGTTTTCACATGTCCAGAGAGGCAATAAATAAGATAGATTCCCCCATCTGTATTTTTCTGCCCATTGCTTCAGGCTAAGTGCTGCTATCAAACCCTCATGCCTCAGTCTCTTCCCTTGGCTGTCCTAGCTAATCCAGGAAGCAGTGGCTGATTTAGTACCCGGACTGTCAAGTGCAGAGCAAAGGTGAATGTGTTAACCTGTGATTCTCTTTGCAGCACACTGCCAAGCTATCAACCTGTTCCACTCCTCCCCCTGTCACAGCTGCCATTGCTGGAAAACAAACTGAGATCCTTGTGCAGTTCTCCCACTTGTATAGAAAGCTGACCTGCTGGGAGGTGTATCATTTTGCATGTCTGACACACAGCCTTGTAGGAGGTGGCTTTGAAGTAACTTTTTTGACAGCTACTCTTTTATATCAGTCTTTGTTTCTAAGTTGAAATAGTAATCAAAGAAATAGAGTAACAAAACTAAAAGACAAAGGCTGTTATTCAGGCTTTTTTGAGTACTCATATGTTAGTTGAAATGTTTTAAATTGTTTGAACAGGTAGAGCTTGATACACATAAACAAGAAACTCCTTTAGTATCTGAATTGCTTTGTTGCCATCAAGTGGTTTAAGGAAGCATTTCACAGCATCATGGTTTGATAAACCAAAAGTATTCAAGTTACACCAAGTCCACCAAAATTAAGAAAAATTGATTCAAAATGCAAACAAACTTGTGTGGTAGGTTTTCTTTGGAATAACACTGAGTGATTTTGATGACAGTGAACATCTTGTACTCCAGTCATAGTGATTAGTAATAACAGCTTTTGTAAAAGAACTGCTCTTTATTTATTCTAACTTTCACTTTCTTGGCCAACCATAAGACTTGGGGTAATTGCTTGACAAGAATCTCAACATGAGCCAGCAAAGTGCACTCCCAGCCCAGAAAGCCAACTGTACCCTGGGCTGCATCAAAAGCAGCATGGCCAGCAGGGCAAGGGAGGGGATTCTTCAACTCTATTCCACTGTCATGACACTCCACCTGAAGTGCTGGGCCCAGCTCTTGGGTGCCCAACATAAGAAGGATGTGAATCTGCTGCAGCAGGTCCAGAGGAGGCCACCAAGATCATGAGAGGGCTGCAGCATCTCCTGTGAAAATGGGCTGAGCTGGAGCTGTTCAATCTGCAGAAGAGAAGGCTCTGAAGAGATCTTTTAGGAGCCTTCCAGTACCTAAAGGGTACCTAAACTAAAGCCAGAGAGAGACTTTTCACAGGGACATGTAGTGATAGGACAAAGGGTAATGGCTTTAAACTAAGCAAGAATAGGTTTGGATTAGATATTAGAAAGAAATACTTCACTGTGAGGATGGTGAAGCACTGGTACAGATTGCTCAGAGAAGTCTTGGATGTGCCTGGAAGAGTTCAAGCCAGACTGGGTAGTGCTTTGAGCAACGTGTCTCTGCCCATGGCAGGGGAGTTGGAACTAGATGACCTTTAAGTTTCCATTCTATGATTCTATAATATTTGCAGGCAAACATTATAGACAGATATTACCCAGTGCTGTAACTAAGGCAATGATTTTTCTGAACTATCACAATGTTCTGTTATCATCTGAATTCTGTTAAGTCAATGGTGATGCTGTTTATGTTTTTGATGAGTTTTGGGGGTTTTATCTACAGGTACTTTTTCCTTATGATTAATCTTACCCTTTTTTCAATCTCCTGTCACTCTCATTGTGTTGACAAGCAATACTTCTTAAAGCACCGTGTCCTCAGCTTTTCTTTCTATTTCCTTACAAAATTTTAAGCACAGAAGATCTTTACTTACTATAGGGGTGACAAGATTCATATTCTCAGATTGTTAAAGCCCTTGTGAGAAGCAACACAGGGGCCTTTCTACTTGTCAGTTTTGTTTTCCAGGTCATTAGTGAAATTTCTGGTATAGTATATTAATACCATTCAATGGTAAGGCACCTCTTTCATTATTTACACATTTTTTCCCAAATGCAGCACAATGAAAACTTCTGTGATTTTGCTACAGATGGAACTGGGAGTAGTCAAACTTACAAGACATGAGACTAAGGGGAAAAAATAAGTCTTAGTATAATCCAGCTTTAGACTTTATGTAAGCACCACACAAATACAACTTGAAAGTTCCTATTTATATGTAGTCTGACACAGGATGATGCAAAGAAAGCCAAAGGAAAATTATGTACCTCGGATTCTAATGAAGTTACTTTCCTTGTGATACAATAAAAGAGCCAAAGATGACTTTAAGAGGCATTGGTTGAAGGCTGGATAACTAATTCACACGGTAATATTTTATTTCATTTCATGTTTAGCTATTTCTGTGTTCATAAATTGAGGACTAATAGATTCCACGTGCAGAAAAAATACATCCTTTGAAACTTAACTCCGTTGTTTTGTAGAATTTGTGAAAATAGCTATTTATGAGTATTTGATATATAATATGTACAGTTTCTTTTGAAGAAGAAAAGTGTGTTTGTAGTTGTAGTTTATGCTATCTGGCAGTTTGACTAGATTTGATTCTTAGAATCACATTTTCAACATAGGGAAGCCAATTTACAAGGCCTATTGACTTCCCAAGAATAGTTACTAATAATTGCTTGAAACATTTTTGGGATTTTCCTGCAGGCAGCTTCCAAAGTCATGCTGGCAAATAAAATGAAGAGGTCCAGATGGAGGTGTAGCTCATTTAATTCTGTATTTAAGGAAATTTTAGAAAAACTATTTTACAGAACCACAGAATCATAGAATTAGCTGAGTTGGAAGGGACCTATCAGGACCATTGAGTCCAACTCCTGTTCCTGCACAGCACCAGCTCCAAGAGCTCCACTGTGTGCCCAACAGTATTTTCCAAACATTTCTTGAAATCTGGTTGCTGTGCTGTGACCACTTCTCTGAAAACCCATTCTGGTGTCCAGCTCTGGGTGAAGACTTTTTATAATATCCAAACTAAACACAACTAAACACAATCCTCCCCTGACACAACTTACTGGCCTCCTAATTAAGGTTTTTTTCCAGTGATCACCACCCTTGGGCCCAGCCATTCAGACAGTTTTCCATCCACCTCACTGTCTGCATTCAACCCTTAACTGGGTTCTGGATGACAATGATTTTATGGGAGACAGTGCCAAAGATCTTCCTGAAGTCTAGGGGGACAATATCAGATCTGCCTCCTCATTTACCAGGCCAGTGGTTTCACTGTGTAAGTTCATTAGATTGCTGAAATATGAATTCTCCTGTTCATTAAAGATGTAAAACTTTGAAACCAAGTATATCACCAGAGACTTGCTGGTGTGAGGCTGTTTTGTAGTATTTCTCAAGAATTCAAAAAATAAATAAATAAGAAGGTATTACCCAGACACAGGCCAGTTTTTCGCTTCCCAGGAGAGATCATAGTCATTTATGCTAAGCAAGAAAACCTCCAAACTTTACATCTTTCATGAAAATAACACCTCAAGAACATGGAGCCCAATGGAAAACCAAGCCTATACTCCAGTGCTACAATTGCTCTGTCAGAATTAGGCATAAATTCTCCTAAAAGCTAGCTAGTTGGATAGCTCTAGGTATTTCCATGTGTATAGCTAAAAAGAGAAAAGACTTCACCTGAAATATAAAGCATGACAGAGAATGCCAGTTAAAGAATTACTGTAAAGACAAGAGTTGCCATAAGCATGATGCAAATTATACTGAATAATCCAAAGGAATTCTGCAAGATGAATCAAGCTTGCAATAATTTTGTGTTTTGCAAAAAAATGCATTTGGTGATTATTTATAACTGTAGTAAAACCAACTTTTAAATATAAATATTATTACCAAATGTAGCAAGGATTGGGTGAGTCATCATTGAAGTTTTGATGCTGGTAAAACTCTCCATGAAAGCCAAGGCACATTCTTTTGGCTAAGTTATTAAAACAGGTGGTTTTGTTTCACCCTTTTCTTAATTTTAGAACATCTTTCTTTGGTTTTAAGACCTGATATATAAAGAAAAGTTACAATTTGCAATGCATGATCTCTATCAGGAGAACAAATGCCTTTTTAGGGGAGAGAAGGCAGGTTTTTCATATTGCAAATATTCTTCCAGACAGATGCACAGTTTCTTGAGAGATAATCTGATGATCTCTGCTCTGTCTTTTCTCTTTTAAATACAGCTCAGCTGATGAGTCAGCTCTTCCACAATCTCTATTGCCATCTGTTTTGATTTAGAAATTAGTTTAAATTACAGATACGATTTTGCTCTCTTCTTCCCTTTTCCTGCTGTTTTTGAAGTAATGCATTTCTAGGAGGAAAGGAAGAAAGAAATAACACCATCTGATTAGCAAATGTCAGTAATAGATGTAATCATTTATTGCTGTCAAAACAACTTAATTCTTCTTCCTTATTTTCTTCAGTTGGCCTTAATGGAGTATTTAGTTCCTTTTGATTTCATACAGAGCATTTGTTGGGGTTGTTTTGTCAGCTCAGCTAGTCAGTTGTATAACAAAAGAGAGATAATTGAATGAATTTCGAATTTCTAATAGACATCTATCTGACAGGCATTTGTGCCAGTATTTGTGTCTGGTTTAGCTGTCACTACAGGGTCTCATGGCCATGTCTCAGGCTTCTGAAAGCAGCACTCAATGGTTGCACATCAGTGTCACAAAGGCACAAAGGGTTCGTGTTGGCACCCCCGCACGTTGCAGCAGCAGAGAGCACAAAAGGGGTCTGTGGCACTTGTTCTGTGAAGCTGGTCCAGTCACCAGGCTCCAGCAGACTTTTTTCCCTCTGCAATATGCCCTGGACAAACAAGATAAAATGAAGTCATGTGCTTGTGCCTGTAATCTCAGACTTTTTGGTATATACTTTGTAAGATCTCCCCAATACATTTAAAAACTTGAAAGAACACTGAATGTTTTCCTGTTTCCATTCCCACTCATTTCTTTGCTGATGATTTCTACTAAAGTTATTTGTAATAAGCACATCTGTTTTGTTGAATACTTGAACACTGGAAAATCTCAGAAGTTTCTATTCTTCTAGACAAGTATATATAACCACAATGATGTTTTTATGATTTGAAATAACTTAGAACTATAAATTCAGGAACAAGAAAAGAAATGATGTTGCAACACTAATTTTCATGGCCATAGATCTTGTAAGAGTACCATCAACTTGTTTGTAGTAATCTTTATTTTGGAAATAGATGAAAGAAAAAAACCAGCAGTATTAACTAAAGATCACCAAGGAGATAAAGAACACGTCCACAATGCATAAATGAAAAAAATATTGACTGATACTTAACAAATTTTTACATACATCACATAATTATTTAGGGATGATAAACTGTTCTAAGCATTTAGTTGGCAGCAGATGAAAAAGAAGCCTGCTGTTGATTCTGGCACAGAACCCTAACATTACTCAGCAACATAGTTATGAGCATTGTAAATACAGCATATGGAAAAACCAACAAACGAATCTTTAGATGCATAGGTGATTAAAATTCAGTGTACTTACTGTATAAGGTCAGCTATAAACACTCATTAAATGTGAGTCTTTGACATCTCAGCTGCTTAGTCCTTGCTTCTTTTTTTGGAGTATCTCCTCTTATTCATCTAAGCAAAAAAATTTTAAATAGTCCTCTGACTGTGTCCTGGTTGAGATGAACTAAAAATCTCTTAATTTTCATGCCCTCTGGCTCAATATTACCTGCCTGAATGTCAGTGGTCCTATCTAGAACACGAAATGAAGTGAATTCTCAGGTGAGCCACAGTGATGGCAACAAAGGCCATTTACATCTCAGTCTGTGTATAGTGTATTTGAGGATTGTTTTAAAATGGAATGTGCTAGAGATGGTTTTGAATGTAGAAAAGTTTTCTTAACATTGGAGATGTTTTATTTGGAAAATGAAAAGAAAGAGATTTCACCCAAGCATGATGAAGAATTTCTTTACTGTGTAGGTGACCATTCACTGGAACAGGTTGCCCAGAGAGGTTGTGGAGTCTCCACCACTGGAGATATTTGAAAACTACCTGGACGCAATCCTGTGCCAAGCTGTGGCAGAGCTCCTGTCCCACTTCTTGTGACACTACCAGCTTCCACAAAGCTTCATCTTCACCCCACTAAAGAGAATGCAGCAGCACTTATTATGGAAGAGTAGAAGATGTAGCGATATCACCATAATGAAAGACTCACAGTAATGAACAACACCAAGATACATTCTTTATGACATCTTTTTACTCATTAAAAAAACACCAAACCAACCAAAAATAGTAGCAAGTTAATTTAAGGTAGACTTTTCATTAAGGCAATTGTTTAAATAATAATTAATGTCCTAATTTAAATAGGATTAGCTGTAATTTTGGTAATGTTCATTATCATTAAGTGTTGGTTCAAATGAATCTAAAGTATTTTCAACCCATTGGGGTTGAGAGGTTTTAAAATGAGTGTAGAGTTTGCATCCAGGATCTATGGACAGTGATTAGATTGAGAAACATGATAATTGTAGTCCAGTCAGGAGATAAGTGTATTGAAATAATTTTTTAGCCTTCTGTCATGGTAACAGATAAAAAGCAGGTTTAGCTCTGATGTAACTGGGTGCTGGAGAAGGGGCTGCTATGCTGGAGTGGTTTCATGAACCCATTAAATAAGACAGAGACACAACTGAGCAGTGGCAAGTAGATGGGAAAAGTGAGTTGAGTCTCTCCAGTCCGTGGGAGAGCCATGGCTCAGGTGTAGAGATAGGGGAAATGCTGTGTCACTGTTTATTTGTCAAATATGCTGCCTCTGGTCATGTGCTTCAGGGAAAGGAAACTTGTAATAGGGCACCACTATGCTGCAAATAAAACTCCTTTCCTGTAGAAGCTGTCATCATGCAATAGTAAAAATCTGTGATGCTGCTGTAGTTTTAAGCCCAGTTGGACATGGAACATCACACAGCTGCCCACAGAACTCCACCTCTCTTCCCCTAATCATGTTGGAATGGGGGGAAAATCAAAGTAAAACTTGTATGTTGAGAAAAGAACAGTTTAATAATTGAAAATAAAGCAAAATTTAATAATAATGATAATAATATTAACAATAATGATAATAAAAAGGCATAAAACAAGTGATGCACAATGCAATTGCTTACTATCCACTGACCAATGCCAGACATCCCTTCCTGACACTGGATCAGCCCCCCTTTTGGACTACTCCCCCTCAATTCATACACTTAGCATGATATTCTCTTTCTTCATTTGGTCTGTACAGGTCACCTATCTCTCACCTGTGCTCCCTCTCAATTTCTTTTGTACAGCTTCTCACTGGTAGAGTGTGAAACAAGTGAAAATTATTTAAAAAAAAGAGTCCCTGACTTAGGTTAAAGACAGCTTAGTAAAAAACCAAAACATCACTGTGCTATCAACACCATTCTAAATCTAAATTCTATATCTAAAGCACAGCACTGTAACAGCTACTGGGAAGAAATATTTACCCTTGTTGAAGTCAGGAGAGATGCAAATATATATATTCATCTCATGCAGTGAATTATTGTTCTATTATTTCAGTTAACATGTATATATTTGTAGTGGAGAAGCGTGACAAAAGACAATAATCATCATATTCAGCTGGATTTAGTCTTGAACTTCATGCAAAGGGCCTGTCCAGGAGATTCCAGCCCTTGCAAAGGACAATGATTTCAGAGAGGAACATTCCTAGTGCTATCACAGCAGCTGAAAAGGCAACACCTTTTGTGGCTCCATTAACACAGTTTCCTCTGATACCAAGAGATAATGTAGCCTGGCTACTAATGAGGTTTCAGGCTTTCATCTCCCACTTTCCCCCCTCTTCCTCAATTCCTGCAAAATTTGTGACAGGAAATGCGCATCCATTTCCATTCTCAACATGTGGCTAATAGTTATTTTCAACCCCACCTAGCAGAGGGATAGGGTTGGTGAGGAGTGGAGGACAAGAAAGCCACTGCCCATCCTTATCCAGAGGGGAGCACGGAGTTCAAGGCTCACTGTGCTTTGCAAGCAGGACACCCATCTGGCTGTGATGGGGAGAGGAAGCTGTGTCCCTGTCCATCCTCTGTCTCCTGAAGGGGCTGATAAAGGATGGGACCTGCCCTCACCTCCTTCTCTGCAGCTCCAGGGAGCTCCAGGGAGGCACCCTGTGCTGAGCCCATGGGGAGATGAGGTGGATGAGTGTCTGCTTCCAGAGCTCACTTGGACTCGGATGTCAGCCCAGCCTGAGCTTCCTAATCATGAGAGCAGATCCAGAGGTGACTGGAGGGAGCTGCCTACAACAGGAGGTGACATGGGGGACACAGGATGGCCAGGCTGGCAGGACACTACAAGAGTGGCAGGACACCTGGGGCAAAAGAAAGGGTATGAGCCCTTTCCTCAGATGCAGCTCCCAAACAAGGAGGCTCCCAAACAAGGAAGGACCAGCAGAGGCTGGGGAAGGTGGGGAAGGACCAACAGAGACTTTTTCTCCCTTGGCTGATCCAGGGTCCTGTGGCACAGGCAACTAAAGCCCTCAGCAGAGGAAAGAGGATATTTTAAACACCTCAGTGTCTTCAGTGCTGCAGGGCAGGACTCCCCCATGTCTCAGACATCCTTTCTCCCGCTGCACTTGCTGATTTTTCCCAGGGGCAGGGTGGTGGCTGGGGCCTGGCAGGACAGTCCCCTGTCATCTTTTCTTTTCCTGCACATCTGTGCACAGCCAGGCATTATTTGCTCTGAAATATTTGTTTTGAAACGTGACACTAGTGAGGTGACACAGTGCAGAAAGCACTTCAGAGTTGCTTGGGGAACAGCAGCAAGATCTTAAGTAAAGCTCTTTTTGTTAAGTACAAAGAGGTACAAGGACAGGAATGGATAATGCAGGAATAACTGAAGATTAGAGAAAGACAAAGCCCCTGAGCTTTGACCAGGAAATCTCATTTTTTAGACAATATTGTCCTACTGTGTAACTAAATTGTGAAAATACTGCCATCATCTGGATGATTAAAAATATAATTCTTATTTCCTTACTACAGTTTGGAAAAAAAATTGAGAAAGCAATAGCAAATTTCTCCCTAAAATAAAAATTCCACCTAATCACAGCAAAGAATAAACAGCCAGTTTTTGAGATGGAGGACTGTGGGTCTACCTATGATAATTTATGTGATGATGCCAGACTTAGAGAGCAATTCAGGTAGCTGTGTGTTGAGGGGCTGTCTGTGAAGGGGCGGGGGGGGCAGATGACTTTCAAGAAGCACAAAGTGCTTGTCTGTCCTAAAAGCTCTTAGAGAGCTTGCCTAATTTTGAGAGAAATTAAAACAAAATGCATGAAGCTTTATAGTTTTCTTCTGAATGTAATCTTCTTCAAAGGTATGTTTTTTCAGACTTGGAACCTGATTTTTAAATGGCATTTCTTCTACACTCCTTCTTTTCCTCTATTTCTTACGTCCAGTGACAGCAAAACTTGTAGGTGTTTACGCATTAAAAATTTAGTAGTATTAAATATTGTCACAGACTGAAATCTTATACCTGCTTTGAGGCATAAGACTTGTAAAAATTAGGGCTTCAAATATTTTTAGGTAACATACAAAACTTGGTTCTGCTTATTACATCCATACTCAATAAAAGGCAGCAGCCTAATTACATTTTAAAATATGAAAGATCCTTTCATGTGTGTACTTGAGCAAGTTTGTTAAATGAACCGAACCTTTGTTGACTTCTTAAATTAACAAGGGTATAAATGACTTGAAGAAGGGAAGCCTGCTTTCTTTTTTTGTCCATTAGAGAAAAGCACAACCTTCCTACATAAAAAAATAAACAGACTTATTAATTCCTTAACATTTGAAGTCAGTCCAAATGGCACACTGCCAAGATAGATAAAATGAGAAAACTCCATATTTTATATTCATTCCTACTAATGTAGAAAATATATGGCTCTCCAAGGAGGGCTGTGAAAATGTCTGGGGAATACTAAACAGATAAACTGTGTAGTTTCAGAAGAAATCTTTCCACAAAGGGACTTGATTACCACAGCACCATGATATTGTCAGAAGCTTCAAAGGATCAACTTTCTACAGCCTTCCTGAAAATTGGAGTTGTTGACTGAATTTCACTTGCCATGTCTGTATTTGAGTACACAGTATATTTCTTATATTCATGATATCATAGATACATATGTATATACACACATATAAATTATAAGAATAAAGAGGAGAAGGGGAGGAACTTAAATCTAAAATGTTAGCAGGATAAACCTTGTGCAAGTGATTGCAATAATTGATCCTCATACGTAGACCCACCATTTGTTATTGCACACTTGTTTAAGAGGAATTTCCTTACTAGTCTATATAAGTCTATAGTCTATAGTCTATCAGCACTCTGAAACAGCTAAACCTTTTTCATATGTAGAACAAGTATGGAACAACTAGTAGCTAAAAGGTAGTAAATACAAATCAATATATTTTCATAAAAGGTGATTGTCCAGTACAATAGAAAATTGCTCAGTGGAGGTGGTGAACACAGTGTATCCCTCAGGGGAGGTCAGAGGTGGAACAGATGATGTCATCATAAACTTGTGTAAGCCCAGATAAAATAACCACTATAAACTGTAGGAACTTTCTTGTCCCAGAGCTAGGTGATCAAACATCACCAAAGTTAAGCAAAGCTCAGAAAACAAATATTGGGAACTGCACTTAGTTGTGTTCATAGATGTAATACTGACAAAGGTCAGAAATAGAATAGAGGATAAAGTTTAGAATTTTAGAAAGTCTGAAAGTTTGAATTTTAGAAATAAATATGCAAAGCATAAGCTTGGCTTTGAAACAAATGTTAGCTTCCTAGTGTCTTTCTCAAGGACAACATTATGCCAAGTCAAGTGAAATACTGTGCTAGGGATGTTGAAATAATAGAGTCCTAGGCTGTTGTATATCAGCTGGCCATGTGGGAGTAGCTGTGATGTGACAACAGGGCAATGAGTTAGGGGGTTGGTAGTGTTTCAGAAAAGATCAAACCTCCCTTTGCTTTCTGCTAAAAAATGTAAGCAAAGATTTTGTTGTCATATATCTGTGGAGGATTGGGGGACTTTTGCAATAAATTAATTTTTGTAATAAATATTTTCATTCTGAAGGATAAATTTTTGTTCTGTATTGAGAACCAACTTTGCTGTTGTTTGTGGCACTTTAAGAATTTTTTCCTGCCTCTGCTTGTTTTTCTACCTGACCATTGCTGCTTACAAACAGCCAGGCATCCCTGCAGGTCTGGCTGCCTACACCAGGAAAAGAAGTTTCACCCCTGAAGTCATCAGGGGTGAGGATCACCCAGAGTGTCTCCTGAGCAGGAAGGGAACTGCTGCCCCATCCATGTGGCGGAATGGACACAGGGCACAAAGTATTTCTGTATGATAACAGAAAAAAAAATGCCCTTCAACAAGAATCCAGGAGAGTGAATTGCATAAAGGTTTTATGTAGAAGAGAAGGCTGCACCAATGTGCTAAAACAAAACAGAATTATTCTTGGCAGTTTGAAGTGTCCGTCATTTCAATTCTAAGTATTTTAGAACAAAACTTAGTTATCTGAATATTCATCTGAAACTTTTTTATTATAAAAATCTGACATGAACTGGATTTCTTCTTTTCCTCTGCTGGAAGTGTTCAGGATTACTAAATTTTCAATTGATATATCTTAATTAAAAATATAAAATCTAATGGGATGCATTCAAATGTCAGTGTCTTTTACAGTAGCACACCCAGTAGTGCTCTTTTCTACAATACAAAATATTTACACTTAAATAAATGAATGTGTATAGAAACAAGGTCTGCCCCACAAGCTGCCCTACACTCCTGGACTATGCCCTTGGCCGGAGCTGATTAGGACCCTTAAAATCGAGGAGTTGGATCTTCTAAACTAATTTTATTTTTAAACCCTGTAAAAACTGTTTTTAAAACAATTTCTTTCTGCAGAAAATATTAGAATTCTCTAGCTTTACTAATAATAGTTCTTTTTCTTTCCTTTTAGTCACAAAGTGTTCCTGGGTTGGAGTTGAAAGCATTCCACATCCAGTCACCTCTGTGTGGGGCATGGTGTCCTTCCCACAGCATCCTGCCAGCCTTCTTGGCTCCCATCCCACACTCCCTGCTGCCATTGGAGACTGCATCCACCCTCTTGGCTCTTTCCCATTCACCAGGATCAGATCAACTCCTCTGTGGAAGCATTCAGGTTAGAAGGAGATGCCTCATATCAAACTAGATGGTGCAAAACTATGAAGACACCAGAGAAAACTCTTGTTTCTTTGACAGAAGGAAAAGTAACTCTCACAAACTTACTCAAGTCAGAGAGTGCAACTTCACTTTTAAGGAGAAGAGAGGTACAAATACATTGTTGTATTAATATGTTGATTGCAATATTTTCTCTTTTTTTATAGTTAACTAAGGTTTGAGGGGAATAAATAGTATGTTATAACATAAATTGCTGTAAGAATGATACACCTGCAGCGATCTATTCAAGTTATTCAAACTTTCCTTATATTTAACTAACTCTTACTTTTTTGTAAAGCCTGAATGCTCCATATTAAAGTTATAGGGGTTGTGTTTAAAGGGAGATGGAGGATTGGTTCCTGATTATGCACTGCTTGCTGAAACAGGATATTTCATGTAAACTGTGGCTGACAGTTTTGAGCACATGGGAATTCCAGGGATCAGACTGTGATCACAAGGAAAACATTCAGAAAATATTATCTCCTTGTTGAAACACTGTGCATTCACAAGGAAATTATAAAATTACTGATCCATAGACAGGAATAAAATCATCCTGGTGAAGTTTTAAAACAGTCTTTAGGAAGTGTGAGTTTTGCCAAAAGTCCTGAGATAAAATTGTTCATAGTACTGGTGCTAGGAAGGATGGCTTGTAATAGGAATGCTTGAGTCTGCAAAAGAAGGAATGCCAAAAGGAAACGGGGAAAGAGCAGAAATGCCTAAAACATCTCTGAAAAAGGAACATTCTTATGCTTCAGTTCATCAGTAACCACCTGTGAATGATGCCACTCCAAGAAGGAGCAGCAAAAGCAACCCATCTCTGACAGCCTTTCTAAACATTGTACAGCCTGTCTCAAACCACTTCTCCGGGCCTTTTGAGGAAATAAACTAAATGCATTTTTTTTAATTGAAGTGTACCTTCAATGTAGAGGTGTGGTCTGACTGTTCAGTGCATTGAGCCCTGAAAATTGATAGGCAAATTTCATTTGAATACAGTGAATGCATATTATAGTGGACTTTAATTAAAGGATTTCTACAAAGCCAAATGGGTTGTACATCCCTTCTTTTTAGTTTACTTAAAATATTTGGGGGGAAAAAAAAAAAAAGATTGCATTTCATGGGTCTGTATGGTTTTGTCTTTCTCTTGCTTTTCCCATATGGCATGTCTGAATCTACTCTCCAAGCTCATTCCTCACAGGCTAAATCTAATTTGAAAGTTAATGCACTGCTTTAAAACAAAAGGAGTCTTCAAAGTAATTAAACCTGTATAGATTGGTATTTGGTAGGTGTAATTTATTTCTAGTCTTATGCAGAGAATGTAAATATGTTGATGAGTTTGTGTCCTTGAAAATACTAATTTTAAAAACTTATCAAAGCTAATACTTTTCTTTGATTATTGTCCAACAACTTCATCAAAACCTTTTTGCTGTTTCTATTTTTAATATAATAGAAAAGAGAAGCAAACTAATAGAAAAAAAATCAAGGAGCCAAAGAAATTCAATATTTATATGTAGTTGTTCCTGTCTTTGGCAAATGTATCACATTTCTTAGCACACAAATCCTACTGATATATGAATGAGCATGCTTTTAGCATGAGCATGAAAGAGGGAAATGTCACTTATACCAAACATCTACATAATTTGCAATTTGGGCTGTATAATAGATTTAATAATCAGTAAACATTGTTAAATAATAATATTAGAAATATCTGCTGTTTTATTTTTCAATTCTCTGAACTTATTAAACAACAGTGATGTCAGCTTTGAAATTCTCATTCTTTTTTTTCTTTTTAGTAAGAAGCAGAGGGTAAATGTGTAGAAAAGATACTCCTCACTGCCAGAAGGCATTTCATCCAAGTCCCAGCAAGATCAATAGTGAATGCAAGTCGCATTTTCCTGTACATTTGCTAGAAATATGTGAAATGAACTGCTGGTGGTTTCCTTTTTGTGCTGGACAGATGTGTTTACAAACTACTAGGAAAAGGAATTTAGTTGGCAGCAAATTTAACACGAAAGTGAATACAAAATGAATAGCGAATGTGTGTGGAGAGAAAGCACTGCAGGAGTGAATGTAGAAAGTTGCATTTCTGAGTTTCTTCAGCTTTTCGACTTGTATAAAAATTGACTCTGAATCATTTTTCAGCTTACTTTCTATGCATCTTTTCCATTAATATTTTGAAGAGGTATCCAGTTAATATCTAGAAAGTATGGATACAAACTGATCCAAAGAGAGATGCAGAAAAGATATTTGGATAAGGAGGTTGTTAATTCTTTGAAAGTTTTATTAACATTTTGCATTTTCTTCTCATCATAAATGATAAAGTTATATTAGAGTAAATAAAAAATACATGAGAAAGAAGAAAACCATAAGCACATTTAAAAATGATTTCAAAACACTGAGTGAAATGGGGCTAGGTGCTGGATGTACTGCAAAAGACAGACAAAAATATGACTCATAGTCCAGACTGAGTATACGGGTAAGATATTTAAAGCTACAAAACCAGTATGAATGAAAGAATCATCAGTCAGATACTTTGCTCATCACACCCCATCCTAACACTGCTGCATCACACCATGAGAACTGAGAAGAAATCACATAAAAATCCTAGTAAAATAAAAGACAACATCTCTTCAGACTTTTGTATTAAGCCAGACATTTTCTTGCCACATCTTCTTTGGTTTAAAACACCCTTCAGTAATGAACTGAAACAGAAAATTAAATCCAGGATCTCCCTATGACATCTTTCCTTATTAAAGAAACTTTTAAATCCCTACAATGATAGTATTGTCATCTTTCATTGAGACCAATAGAACATAAATTCATTATATTTATGATTTTGAAAATCAGTCCTTGTCATTCCTTGCTGTGATCCTGTTTATTTCCAGAATATATATGTTTTGCCACTGAGCAAAGCAAGGATTATTTCTAATAAGCTTGTTTTTGTGTTCTCTATGCAAAGATTCAGACACTACTTATCCCTTACACAGTGGAGGAAAAAAAAGCCCATTGAGCTCATAATTGTCCCTTAAAATTATATTTTTGTGCCATAAGGATATTGTTGTTTCTTGTGGTAAGCATTAAATTTCTAAGTGGTCAATAATGTTTCTTTTTTTTTGTTGAATACTAGGCCAGACATTTCAATATATTTCATTTTAAAACATTTTAAAATTGAAGTTCTGTAGTACAGCAAGTATTCTGTTTTATAAGGCAATAAAAGCTTTAAGAAAGACATTTCAAACTTCCACAATAAAAGCAACTAAACCCTAATCCCAGTATTGCCACAGAGAACTGAGGTTTTGTGTAATAGCTTAGGTTGATGGTTTCAGCCATAATTGGAAACGTCTTCCTGAGTTTCTTGACTATTGTAAACTACTTCACGAAATCATTCCTTTTTGAGTGGGTGAGGAAAATGTGAAAGAAATGCAGTGCAGAGCCCACAAAACATTGTCTGTTGCCAAAACAAATGACAAATGAACCAAAGGGTTCAGCCACTAAAATACACTCCATGATCACAAGAAATATCCTCACATTGCCTGGCAAGACTTCTGCCTATATACATGCACAAAACAGCTGTCCCATCGTCACGCTCTGTGATGCTCAGCCTTGTCTCTAACACAGTCTTTCTTAGAAAATTAAGTTTATTAATCTGCTTGCCTATTTCCTGTGGTTGACCCAGTCCAGGAGGTGAGCTTGGGCTGTTCTCCATGTTTGCTACCCTGGGTTCCTTACAAAATGTTGCTGTCACATCCCATTTCATTTGAAGCAGTATCTCTGTAACTGTGCTGTGTGTATTATACTATTCCTTAATTAGTAGCTTTTTTAATTGCCCAACCATGCAGGAAGTGAGAAACTTGTATTTACTTCTTTCTCAGTGCAGAAGACATTCAAATCCATATTTCACATTTAATGAGTGTGTCAAATGGCTAAACAAGAAGGCAGTTAGGATTCAGGTATTCTCTGGACTCTTTGTTGAAATCCTTCCAGAGGAAACATATAAATTCTTACGGCCATGCAGCCAAAGCACAGTAAATACAATTTAAAAGGGACAGAAGTGCAACTATACATTTAATATTTAATGCATATTAAATTTCACTCTGAAGATTTAAGTCCAAAATGGGTCAATACCCTAAAGGTCTAAATGCAAAAACGTTAGATGCTGTGCTTCAGCCCAAATTTTATGTTCTAAACCCCTGATAGGGTTTAATACTGTAAGATCCCAGGGCCTGTAGTCAAATATTTAAAAAGTAGCAAAAGAGGCCAGATGCTGAGGAAGACCCTTTAAGCTGAGTTTTATCTGCCTACATTTTGCCATGTAGGATCAATATGCCACATCCTCATAGAATATCACTGAATTATAATGTGGTTTGTGTTTAAAGGGACTTGACAAATCCTTCAGTCCCAATCCTCCTGCCAAGGGCAGGGATACCTTCTACTAGAACAAGTTGCTAAATGCCCCATCCAGCCTGGCCTTGAGCACTATCAGAGATGGGCATCCAAAACTTTTCTGGGCAACCTGTTCCAGTGCCTGAACACCCTCACAGTTATGAATATCTTCCTAACATCTAATTCAATGTATCCTCTTTCATCTTAAAGCCACTGCTCTTCTTGAGTAGACCTGAACCAGTTCCTTCTTATTCTCTAAAAAGAAGTCAGTTTGTAGGCTACAGAATGTGCTACAAACAATCCAGCTGGAAATGGTATTTATACCATTAGCAAATTTTCATAACAGCGTCGCCTGCTGTCTGTCAGAAGAAATGCTTGCAGCAGACCTTAATCCCCACATATATTATATGGAAAGTTTGCCCTGTAACTCCAGTGGGAAGGTACCAGGAATGTAGATATTGCCTTTTTGACTTTTACCTTCTACAACAGTGTTCCTCCCACCCTATTTAGTATAAAATTGAAGTATTAATATGTGAAGCAAGATGTTGAATTCTTCAGAAAATCTCAGATATTTTAGTGAATTTTATAAAGGTCCCACTATATTCTAACCAAGAGACAAAAGGTAATTTATCCTGGAGAGTGTGACATTCTTGAGATTGAAAGAACTCAAAATTTAAGGCACTTTAAAACAAAACCAACGAAACAAAATCAACAAAAAACATGAAAGAATGAGGAGTGTAGTGGTCATAGTGTAGTGACTGAAATCAAAAGAATTTCAAACCTTGTTTTAAATAACTTCTTCCTAATCCCCAAGGAAGCACAAAGAATTCTTTCTACTAGAAAATGTATCTGCACTGGGGAACTTTCCTTCAGTTACTGGTCTTCAGTTTCAGCATCTCCTTAGCTTCATGCATTTGGTACATTGTAAACCTTGCTCTGATCAAATCCTACTGTGGGTAATCCACTGAAATAAAGTTGGAGAAAGGCATTCTGCTTAAGCAGAAAGACTTTGAAAGTCTTCCATTATTAAAAACATGGATGTTATAAGAACTGAAACATTAGAAATATTGAAGTACTTAGGTTGGAGGTAATGTGTGTTTTTATCTAGATAAAACTATAGACTAAATTTGTGTTCAAAATAGGTCTTCTTTCTTAGCACATTTCATAAAATCAGACTGTCAGTTAATAAAACTGTACGGCACTTTTATGGAGCTTATGGAAACCAAAGAAGGTATGGACACAAATAAAACAAACACCTGAGGTTCAATCTACATTTCAGAGAAAGGTTCTGTAGGATAACAGAATGAAGTAATAATTGCTTCAGATTCCCTGGTTTCCTGGTGAGAGGGGGAGGTTCTCAGGGAACTGAAGGCTCACATCTGAGTACCCCCATGTAGGCTGAGCACAGACGTTATTGACTACAGATACCTGTGAATCAGTCAGATTTTGTATCTGCAGCTCCTCTTGACTCTTAGCTTTTCTCCTTTGTAGTTGTTTCTACTTTCTTTCTTGCCATTTTGTTTTTTTCCTTCACTGTCTTCAGTTTAAAAGTGCTCAGTCTTCCTTTCTACGATGAGGAGGAAAGGAGAAACAAAAGCGTGAGTACTATGAACTCAGATTTGCTGTGCAATGGCAGCTCCATTCCTCATGTACAAATGAACCCTGCAAGATGTATTTCTGCTTTTCTATATCCACTGACAGCAGTATAAATTGTGTCTAAAGTTACGACAGGTCTTTTATGGACCATTTGGATGAAAATGTTCCATGTGGACACTGCACTTCCTGTACGTTTAATATGGACGTGGCTTTTGCTGTGCTGGAATGAACACATGGGTTTGCAAAAAGATAAGAGTGTTCAAAGGCTAAGCCTATGGATGTGAAAACATGCAAGGAGATTTAACAACTAAACAGAAAGCTAGATTACAGGGTGGCATCTTTTCACTGCATTCCTTCCTCTACCAATGTAAACTCTCTCTCATTTCCACTGAAAGGTGGATGAAGCAGTAGATCTCCTGCAAATGGGCTATGTCAAAACAACGTAAAGCAAAAGGAGCACAGGAACATTTACTGCCTTTCTTATCCCACAATAACCCATTAGTGCATCACACCTGGAAGTAATGTAAATATTATAGTCTCATTGTACTTGAATAGACATTTAAAGTACAAATACAAGAAGAGAGAAAACATGTGAAGAGATGTTTAGAAAAGTTACATTTTTCTCATTTAGAGGCTGACTATTAAACAACAGGTGTTTTCTCATTTGTTTGGTTTTGGGGTTTTTTTTCTTTTGAGATATGCTGAAAACTCCCCAAATATATTAGGTTGATAAGAAAATAACTGAGGTTTTCTGAGCACTGAACTGAAAGATAATAGTGCAGTGAAACATTCTTTCCTTCCATGGCTGGTTTGTCCTCTCTGCCCAGTCTAACAGGCAATCTGTAAAGCCAGCAGGAAGAACAGAACAGCTCCCTGCCTCGGTATGATATTTGAAATGCTCAATGTTTGTAGATTTCTTTGAACTAGAGATCAGTCAAGCATGAACACAACTCCCCATCAGGTGTGGAAGATAGCATTGCTGTAATGTCTGGTAGAACATTTGTCCCGCTTCCACTCATGGAATAATGCAGTGATTATTTTCTCTTTTCATCTGGTTGATCATTTTCTCTCTTCATCAGATCACACCTGATTTTTTTGGTTAAGAAACAGTGACATTTGCTAATTTTTTTGTGTGTGTGTATCATCAGCAAGGGAATGATGCATTCGGCTACTTCAAACAAGTTTTTCCAGTTCCATAAGGATTCTAGGAGCTTTTTTTCTTTCCAGTTTGAACAGAGAAGAAAAGGTAACAGATTTTTGTGAACATATAGTTCAAGGCCAATTTTAATCTTACAATACACAGTTTTTTAATTTTGCCCTCTACATTTGTTGGTTCTTGTTTTAATAATTAGAAATTTAAAAAATATGTTTACAATGGCAAAATCTGGGAATTTTTTTTGGAAGATGAAAATGGGATATTTTCCATTTTGAAATGGGAGCGCTCTCCGCACTTGAATTGATTATTTCCTGTATTTTAACACTGACATGACATAGATTGAAGAAACTGAAGTATCTGAGGTATGTTTTACTTGCTGAATGAAAATCACAGCACCAAAGAGTTCTCCCACACCCTTGCTGCTTTTGTATTTCCCGACACAAATTTTCTCTGTAAGTGCTGACAGGAAATCTCGTGATCGTAGAACAAGCAGCTGTGAGACTGAGGCATATCTTTGGAGGGCAGTTGTTAGAAAACCAATGACCAGAAGTTCTCTGCAGGCTGCTCAAGTGCCTGCAGCTCCAATAGTACAGCACCACAGAAGGGATTAAGGTCAGGGTGTGATGGTCTAGAGCTCCTCATACCTGTGGAATTCACTGCCAGTCAGTTATCCATCTGCATGGCGGGGCTTTGGCACTACTAACAAGGATACAGAAATATCAAACCAGAGGAAACACTCTGGCCTGTGTTAGACACTGTGGAGTGCAGCAGAGCCAGAAAGCTTATGTGTTAGCTGGGTACATCACACCCTGTAATGGCAACGTCTGTATCACCAGATGTTGTGGCCAAAGAGAAGGCTCCATGCGCAATTGGAACCAGAACAACCATCCAGGACATTCTACTGTCGCTCGAAAGAGCCTGTCCCAGTACCAGACTGTTTTGTTTCCTCAACATCATGAACATACTTATATACTGCTAGTGCCAGGTGTTGAGTACCAACATATTGTTAGCCCAATATATATTTTTCATTGATTTTAATTCCTTTTTTAACCTCAGTTTTTCAAAAGGCTTAACTCTGCTTTTGGTTTTGCACTTTGTTTATCCTAGATCATAATATTGAACATGAAAGCATTATTCAGAAGTTTTGTTGCTTTTCGTTTTACACTAGAAAGTCAAATTGAGGGGAAAAATATCCCCAAAATACTTTTTCAGAATATATGGTGAAAATAGCAGCACTTACATGATATTTTTCATATGATCCCATAAGAAATGCATATGAGTATTTTCTGCCCAAGTTCTCTGATGGTGGGTAAGAGGACAGCTGGTGACCATGGGGAGGTTCAAGATTTCATAGTCACTGCCACGACAAACATTTCCAGTTGCAATAATACAGTTGTTCATGACAGTTACCTAAACATGCCAGCAGATTGCACAAATACCTGTTCATCCTGGTTGCAAATTATGTTTGGTGTTTTTCCATCCATAGTTTACATGAGTTCAGTCTCAATAATCACAGTCACAGGATGAATAAGGTTGGAAGGGACCACTGAGAGTCAACCGCCCTGCTCAAGCAGGGTCATCCCAGAGCACATGGCACAGGATTACATCCAGATGGTTCTTGAATACCTCCAGTGGTCGTGCTGAATAAGGACATTCTGTTCTAAATCACAGAACATACACAAAAGATGACAAGCCATGGTATCCTAGGTTGTATTCAAATTTTCAATTATACAAGATTTAATGGCTGGAGCTACTTCCAAGTTACTGCAGAAAGTATAATGAATGTTAGATTTGCCCACTTCAATATCTCAGAATCAACATTTAAATTGCCAAAATTACTTAGTCTACCTCATGGGAAAAACATTNTAAGACAGAAATTGTGACAACCAACATGGAGGAAGGTAAGGAACTCCACAATTTTCCACCTGTTTTCAGTGGTAATGTCTCTTCCTACATGTTTCAAGACACTGAACCTTAAGGCAGCAGGAGGGACAATGAAGTCTCTCCTATTTTAGGACAAGACCAGGTTCAAGACCACCTGTTGAACCTAAGCATATATCACACCATGGGACCTGAGGAGTTGCATCCCAGAGTCCTAAGAGAATTGTTTGATGCTGCCAAGCTGCTCCCAAGGATATTTGAAGTCATGGAAGTCAGGTAAAGTCCTCAGTGACTGGGAAAAGGGAAACAGCAAGCCCATTTTTTAAAAGGGTGGAAAGGATAATCCTGGAAACCATCCACTAGTGAATTGTATCTCAGTGCCTGGTAAGATCATGGAACAGATACTCCTGGACATGTGAACAAGCATGTGTGATGGGGGAGTGTACATCAGATGCATAAGTCTCTCCAGAGATGCCATGGATTTTAATGAATACTTCCATGGATTACATGAATCCTTACATGAATCCTTTCTCATGGAGGCAGTGGTAATTACTCTCAGGCACGAGAGTACTGCCATGCTTGTGCCAGTATGGTAGTTAAAAGAGAGGAGAATGAAAAAAAAATGCTTGCAAAATCTTCTGAAACCACTCATTTTTGGTAAATTATCTCTTTGTCTATTTGACAGATTTATGTACTCAAAGGAGATAATATTCCTGATCCTAAGAGCTACCAACCAAAATGATTGTGTATCCAAGAGTCACAACATACCCTTGGAAGAAGTATGCAGAAAGATCAGCCAGCTAGGCACTTCAAACACAGAAGAAAGATGTTTATAACTTGCTCGTGGTTAAAGATTTCAGGTCCAGGTGTTTTGGGCATATGCCAATGTCACAGCCAGAGAAAATATGGATGTTCTTATAAGCCTTCATGGCTTGGACACACTAATGACTTGTGTTTGTCACCCCAGGGAGTCACTGGAAGAGCAGATGACTGAACTAGAATCCTGTCAATGGCAGGCAGGTGTCCAAACCAGCAGATCCATTTTGCTATCTTGAGTGTTTTTGCTTAAAGTTCTGATGTTTGGAGCTTAGGTTTTAATGCACTGTCCAGGACACACATGGAAAAGTTGGATATCTCTTGCTGGTTTGGGTTGGGTAAAAGTGGGAAACACAGGACTTTCAGTCTCATCAACCTAAACCACCCATGGGTGTGTAATGCCCCATGCAAAAATGTATTGTGGTTTTAGCTTGAAAACAAAAATATAACAATTTTAAATAGAAAAAATGGTTTAGATCAAAAAAAATGGTGTAGATAGAAGAAACAATTTTAAATAGAATAAGCTAGTAAAACTTTGCTTATTTTCCATTGCTATGCTGCACACATTGCACAAACTGGGTAAGGAATTTTCTGTTACTACTGAGATCTGTAATTAGTGATCAAAAAAATTCTATTAAGAAACCATTATATTTTAAAAATATGTTTTTAGACTATAATCTGAAAATACTACTATGGCAGAAGCTAGTAAAAATCACTAACCCACAAAGACACAGATTAGCTATATTCTCTCTCTACTCTTACTACCTGTTATATCCTACTTTGACCTGGATTGTAAGGCAGGTGAGGTGAGAGCTGTGGATTTGCACTTTGCATAGGGCCAGGAAGCCATGATTATAACATCTGGATTCTACCTCTGAACAAAGAGCAATTGCTTGTGGAATCTGGTTGCATTGTAATTGAATATTACCTACAGTGGATTGTGCTGTACTTGAGTTGTCTGGTTTCAGGTTCCCCTGTGCTCAAGCATCTGCTCTTCAGTAGCCTAACCCAATCAATTCAGAATTCAGCATAGAATTACAGCATTTTGTCTTGGTTTTTTTTCCCCATATATCGTGCTACCATCTTCCCTAATTTACAGCAATCACTGATGTGAAACTTCTCAGTACAGTCCTTTTTGTATCCACAGGCCTTGCTCAGCTGTTGGGTTGTCAAGTCACAGCAATGTTTTAGCTGCAGTTTTCTGTTGCTTTCTTCTTACAAAATTAAATACTTTATCTGGATCATATATTTGGCTTGTCTTACTAAGATTTTCTTCTGCCTTTCTGAAGAATTTTAAGAATAGCTTTTTTTTCCCATGGACAATTTCATCACACAGTTTGGAGCTGATTATTATCAGATATATACAGCTGTAAAACATCTTGGCCCAATTTTTTAAAGCAACATACGCAGCTAAATATAGTTTTGTAAATGCCTATGTATAAATATTTTGCCATTCATGCTAAATCTTGGGACATTTTAATCTCTGGTCAAAACACATATGTAAATGCATTTTTTAAAAATACAATGGTGAATATAATTCACATTATCGGGTGAGAACTTCAGCCACCAACTGGGACAGATCCAGCTTTGTTTCTCTTCTGATCAAGTAACAGCCACAAAATTCATGTATTGACTCCATATTAGACAAAATCAAGATGTTTAAGATGGATTTAAAATGGAAACACTGAGCCCATTAGCTAGGGCAAATAATACTGAGAGAGAATTTATTAGATCCACTTTGTAGTGGACCTATTTGTAAGGAATTCTAAGGGACTTCATGTTATATTGGTCTTTCTAAATGGATATTCCACAACAATCAAAATTTTACTCTCAAAACTGGACTGCATAGCTGAGGTTATTTTCTTCTACTACTGCTGTTACATCCTAATTACATTTCTCTACTTCCCCTTTCTCCTTCAGTTTGTTGAATCCTGAAGCACAGTCTATAATGACTATGCTGCTTTCACTAACTAATAAGACATTCCACTGAACTGAGGTTCATTAGCTTTATTGTCACAAAGTTGATAATTTTTTTACATCAGTTCAGCGTAAGTGGCATAAGCAGGCTGATGGCTTTGTGCAGTTGCATGTCAGGTTTTCTTTTCTGTCATTAGGGAAGTGCAGAAAGAAACTGTGTGTACATAGTGAACACTTCATCAGCTGGGCTTTACTTCTTGTTGTGTTGTTTCTAACAATACAATTTTTAATTTAGACTGAATAGGGAAGTAAACAAAGTCAGTTTACTGTGTTTGTAAGACTACTATTAATATCCAAGCTAATGTTTACAGTCCTGACACAATCCCCCTAATAAAGTTTCTGCTAACATTATAAACATTAAAGGGGAACCAATGTAAATATTTAAATCACAGAGATCCTCATCCAGCTTCAGATAGGGTATATGGAGGTGACAGATGCAGACAGTATTTCAAGTCTGATAGCCAGGTTCTGACAGAAGCAAGGCATGACCTAAGTCTGATGAAGAATTAGTAGAGTCCATTTTTCCATCATCTGATAACTCAGTTATTATGAGCCAGTTGAAAGACATGCAGCATTTTTCAGACTTTCAGCTTGTATACCTGAAACTCTCTTAGACACAAACATCTTACATATCTCTCCAACATATTCTTATCTTTTCAGCAGCTCTCATTTGTATTTTCACGCTTCAGGGCAAGACATTCTCAGCTGGAGCGACCAATTATCTTGGTGTAGTTTAAATACTTTTAGGGGAAAAAACTGTTTTTCAAATGGCTTATGACCTTCACTAAACAGAATGAGTCACACTAACAGATGTGGTAATGCCTGTAACCAGATGTAAACATACTGGTGCCTAGTGACTGACTTCCTGTGCAACACAATTGACTGGCACAGGCTGTCGCCCTATTCGTTGCTCTGTTTAAGTAATGCAATCACTATGGCCACTCCAAACACACCTCAGGAAGGTCAATGCAGTGGGCAAAGCTGACAAGTAAAGCATTTCAGCGTGCCTAAGACAGTTGCAAACCTCATTTTAATGGAGTATTTATGATGCTTTGAGTAGCCTGGTCTAGTGGAAGGTGTCCCTGCCCATAGCAGGGGAGTTGGAACCAGGTGATCTTTAAGGCCTCTTTCAATCCAAACCATCCTACCATTTACTGATGTGGGGATCCATGAAATGTTCTAATAGGAAAAAAAAGTAAATTGGCTCCTCTCATGAATTACAAAAATACCATAAAAGTCTGAATTGCTGGGATACTTATAAAAACTGATAAGTATGTACAAATGAATTCATTCATTGCCAAGAGGAAGAGACAGTGAAGAAGCAGTAGTGGCCAAGAATTCTCCTTTTCTTCCCCCTGACCTGCCTCCCCCTCCTTCCTGCCTTCTGCCAGCCTCACTGTCCCTTGGCCTCTCAGCCCTTCTTCCCTCTCTTTCTTTTCTTTCTGTCTTCCCTGAGATAAGGTTTGGACTTTTTCTTCTTATTTTAGAAATATCTGGTATTATACGTATAACCCGAGGTCCTCTGTGTACTTATGGAGGACAGAAACCTAACACTCTACTAATTTTCTGTAATTATCATGTCATTCCATGGAGTTTCTGACAAAATGACAGATTTTAAAGTTATTTCAGTACCTAAAAATCCAGTGTCATTTCAGTGAAAATGACTATTGGGATGCACTATAACAGGACCTACGATTTTACAGCAACTAAAGAGCGACTGTTGGCAAAATCTGCAATTTTTATACATAATTACTAAATAATTACTTAATGTTAATACATGTTTTGACCTTTATAAATACTCCCATAAAATCTAAAGCTTTTGACAACAGCAAATATAATGGCTAATAATACTGGAAACAGTTAATTAACCTTCTTGGTCCTGAGACAAAGTATAACTGAAGCTTTTCTGAAAGTCTGTTTTCACATCATATTTCATACAGATTAATGCAAACATACATTTTGACGTATAAGTTTCTTACATGAAATTGAGCAAACATGGAAAGAAGACAATAAACTATACTGATTGCTTCTTTTAATTCCTGAATAGAAATACAGAATCTCTCTGAGGCCAATATAATATACTCAGGGAAATCATACATGCTGATTAGACATAAGAGGAAAAGAAATTCATAACAGCTTGTACTTTTTTAGCACTGAATGTAGACTTTTAGAAAAAAACAATTATTTGTCAAGTACTAATAGTTACATAACTGAGGAATGAATACTAGTTACTTTAATCTCTTTAGTTTTGAAATCAAAGGTACAGTTTCCACTTCCATTGAAGGCATCCTATTATGTCTTTCTAGGTTGGTGAAACTGCAAAAATACAGTGAACATAGGTTTTATGTACCCAGTATTTGAGAATCCTGTGCTAGGAAAGGAGTGGCTCAATGTCATCCTGTTTTCCCAGGGCAGTTGCAGAGCTTGCTAATGTTCTTGGTGCTGAATCAGTAACTCAAACACTGCAACAGCCATTGTATTACTGGAACAACTCTGATGTCCTAATAAATGCCAGAAATCACACTCAAGAAGAAACAAAGGATTTTGATTTTTTTTTTCAAGATATCTTCTGGTTTGGCAATAAGAGATGATGTGATTCACAATGATTTGTGTTTAAGTACTGTCAAAATGTTAGAATTCTTTAAAATACATACTAATACCTTAAATACACTGGATATCATATCTCACACTGTCATCCCATTGAAGTCACCTGCATTCATAGTTATTAGAATTTTCCCTAAGTAAAAATAAATATGTATCCAAGAAGCAAGGGTGCAACACACAGTTTGCAATGTGACATTAACTATTATAGTTTAATTAAATGGAGTGATAATGAAATTCTGTATTAAAAAAAATCTGTCTTTTCATGAAAGTCACTTATTCATTGAGAAGATAACATTGTTCAAACAATAAGCTTGAACTTAATATGGGTTTTATCTTCATATACATTCTATATAATTTTAGTAATAATTATCTTGCTTCTTGCTTTGAAATCTAGTGCAGTATCTCCATTACAGAGAGCAGAAATTAAATCATTAGGGGAGGAACAAATTGAAAATAAATGAGCAAATTAGTTAGGGTTTATACAACTGGATGTATTTACACAACATTTCTGGTTAAAATCCTCTAATTGTGAACCTTCTAAATTACTTCACCTTTTACAGTGCTGAGCGCCTGATGTGTTTTGTCCCTGAGCATGGACCTGTGCATAGGTTTTCTCATCTTCAGTTTATAATTAATCTCATTAAGGCTCAACTTGCCTTCAAGAAAGAAAACACTTAAATAGTATTTTAATACTTTCTTAAATCCTCTCTCTCCTCTCTCGCTTCCTAACAGCACTTACCCTCATCATATGAACTTACCCTCATCTTTTTCATCATATGAACTTACCTTTTATCCTATTATTCACTTTTTTAATGTTTATATAGTGAATCTATGAATCTTAGCTCTGTACTCACAAGATGGCATCTGTAGAACCTTTCCTTTGACTTTACCACTGCTAATCTGCCTTTGATGCTGTAATAATACCTTACAGTTTTGTCTGATACGGTGTACTTTGCTGAGTTTTTCTGCTTCTCTATGTATACATTATTGTCAGCTGATATGACTCAAGGAGCACTGCTGATTCCATCCCAACCTCTCCCTTAACTTGTGTCATTTCTGCAACAAGAAAGAAAACTTTTCACAGGTACTCTTCCTATTCCTTTAGTGTCAGTTTTAAAAACTCAATTCTTAAAACTGGGTAAAAAATATTTAAGCTCCCACTCAGGGCTTATTTTTAATATAGCACTTATTGGCTTTTAAATTTGAAAGAATGTTTTTGATATTCATATGACAAGGTATATAAAAGATGCTGCAGTATTTATTCCACATGTATGCAGCCTAGGTACTCCTCTAGCTGACACAGTTGTATCCTGGAGGTTTTCCTTCATCGTTTTATACTGTCTTTTCTTTGCTTTTTCCTTAAGTGTTACCTAGGAATTAGGAGCCTAAATGTCCTTGAAGCNTTAATACTTTCTTAAATCCTCTCTGCTCTCACTTCCTAACAGCACCATCATATGAACTTACCCTCATGCTTTTCATCATATGAACTTACCTTTTATCCTATTATTCACTTTTTTAATGTTTATATAGTGAATCTATGAATCTCAGCTCTGTACGCAGAAAATGGCATCTGTAAAACCTTTCCTTTGACTTTACCACTGCTAATCTGCTTTTGGTGATGTAATAATATCTTACAGTTTTGTCTGATACGGTGTACTTTGATGTGTTTTTCTGCTTCTCTCTGTATACATTATTGCCAGCTGACATGACAAGGAGCACTGATGATTCCATCCCAAGCTCTCCCTTAACTTGTGTCATTTCTGCAACAAGAAAGAAAACTTTTCACAGGTACTCTTCCTATTCCTTTAGTGTCAGTTTTAAAAACTCAATTCTTAAAACTGNTTTTGTCTGATACGGTGTACTTTGATGTGTTTTTCTGCTTCTCTCTGTATACATTATTGCCAGCTGACATGACAAGGAGCACTGATGATTCCATCCCAAGCTCTCCCTTAACTTGTGTCATTTCTGCAACAAGAAAGAAAACTTTTCACGGGTACTCTTCCTCATCCTTTAGTGTCAGTTTTAAAAACTCAATTCTTAAAAGTGGGTAAAAAATATTTAAGCTCCCATTCATTTGAGCAGAGCTTATTTTTAATATAGCACTTACTGGCTTTTAAATTTGAAAGAATTTTTTTGATATTCATATGACAAGGTATATAAAAGATGCTGCAATATTTATGCCACATGTATGGAGCCTAGGTACTCCCCTAGCTGACACAGTTGTATCCTGGAGGTTTTCCTTCATCGTTTTATACTGTCTTTTCTTTGCTTTTTCCTTAAGTGTTACCTAGGAATTAGGAGCCTAAATATCCTTGAAGCATGGGCCCCAGTAGTTCTCAGCCCTCATACTTGATTTGTAAATCTCTCCCCTCAGAAGTACATGAAAACAACTGACCATCAATTTGACCATCAGGAAAAGAGAGAGGGAGACAAGGGAAACACCTTTGAAGCACTCCTAGTCTATGTCTGAGCAGTCAAAAGCACTCTCAGGACAACAGAAAGGATGCAATGAGTTCATTGGTCCCATTAAATGTCCTGAAACTGTCCTAATCTACACTTGGAATTCTTGAACATGCTGTTACTTGGGTAGCTTCCTGTCTTAATATTCACAGTAGATAAACCCTACAAACTGCCAATTTGGAAACTGTAAGAATACACAGGAGCAGGTCTTAAGAGTCTACTGGAATTTTTGAAAAGGAAATGAATGGTTTGGTTTGCTGAGTCTGACAAAATCATGGTTGTAAAGGGCTGTATTTTCATCTTCCCAGCAAATCAGAACATAGAGGGAGATACCATAGTGAGGGAATGATAGCTTAAAACAGAAGACAGTGCCAACCAACAGGAAATTTTCATCCCTAGATCATTAATAAATTTAATTTGTGAGTCACAGAAAAATCCCTAACTATGAAAGCAGTAAAGTATTAGAGAAAAAATAGAGGCAAGAAACTTAACAGGTTTCAAGGCAGAAATTGTTCACCTGGTGAATGATACGATGGGAACGCTTGGGCTATCAGATGACTAAACTTACTGAAAATCCCTTTTTAAAAAATTATTCATTTTGAAGTTTCCTCAAAGAAAATGTCATGGTGACTTGACTTTTTTATTTTGAGAAAATTAGGTTTTCTATCTGACAACCACTATTCAAGATCTACAAAATTCCAGCCATGTGCACATAAATAAAACAGTGCACTGTAATGTCTAGTTATCTGCTGTAACAACAGCCCATGAACACAACAAATTTCATGCTTCAAGCACTGTACAGCAGCACTGGAAAACGATTCAAACTGCACTGGTAAGTTCAAAAAGCCTGCCAAGACAATTCTTTCTTGGTTCCATGTTTTTAAAGATAATCATGTGGTGCTGTAAAGCTTCAACTAGCACTTAGACTATTTTTGTGTTCGTATCTACTTTCTGTTTACTGAGATAGAGACTTCATCTCCAAAGAGACAGATAAATAGAATTACATAATGATGCTAGACAGCTTTTCTAGGGAGAAATCTCCATGTTGCTTGACCGTTGAGAAGTTAGGAAGCTTCATCTGTCTCCTCAAGTCACTAAGAAATCTGGCCAAAGCCAGTACTATCATGACTGAGTGAAAATGCTTGGTGGGTTTCAGAAGGCTGGGCAAAGATGAGCTGCTTAACTAAGAGCCCCAGTCATCCTTTTCCAATGTCAATTTAGAAGACTTTTCTAAATTTCTTTATCTATAAAGAAAAAACTTTATTTAAATTTAAAGTATTAAAAGTATTAAAGTATTTAAATTTAAAGTATTTTATTCTAAAGATTTTGTTACTGTCCAGCTTCTATGTTATCAAAATGACAGAAAAGCTTGAAAATGTCACTCTCTGAATCACAACTCAATCCCTTGTTCGGGAATCCGCAAGGCTTATGGATTCTGAAAGAATATGAAATAGCACAGAACTTAAATTTGTGATACTTCTTGAAGTATATGAGCTATATTCCCCAGGCTGCACAATTATGTATTCTAGTATATGTGATAAGACAATGTAATTGATAGGTGCTAGTACAAGGAAACTTTGTTCTTTGTCAAAATGCTGACCATTGTAACTATTGCAGCTTCAGGGAACTGTGTAATCTTGCTTTCAGTCTAATGCAGATGGGGCCAAGGAGTCTTCTGAGAATTAGCTCAAATGAACTGGGCAACATTGTGGCACTTTGAATATAAAGTGCAGAACACAAAGTAAGATTTATGTTTCAGAGAGAAAGCATATGCAATCCTTACACTGTTCCATCTTACATTAGGAATCGATTGCAGTCCTCTACTTTTTATATGGTAATTCTAATTTTTGAAACATTTATTAGCAAAGTGAATTTCATAAGCAGGCAGTTTTCCTCTTCAGTGATGTTTAGATTTTCCATTAAAGGCAATTAGTTCACTGCAAATAAGTAAACAAGTACCCTCCAGTGACTACCTGACAAACTGAAACTACTCTAAGATACTGCATTAGAAAAAATTCTTATATGGAAGGTACATTTGCAGCCAGAATTTAAATGGGGTTGGATTAGAGGTATTAAAAAAAGAGAGTTTCAAGGATCCCTTGATGGGTACCAAAGCTCCTCCCACACTGGGCAATGCACACCTACCTCTTTTAAATAAGCATCTCCTTACACAAAGTGAGCCACCAGATGACACAACTGGTGGCTTCACCTGCCACAAGAACTTACTGATACAAACATCAGATAAGGATTCAAACAGTCCTGTCTCTGTGTTCTTTATATATGTGTTGCTTCAGAGAGAAATCATCTGCAAACTTCTTGAATGGTAAGCGTAATGTAGTTTTTGCTCAAATTCCGTCACTCAAATTTTTGTTGGGCCAGTTTTTCTTTTGCTTTTAGGGAGATTTTTTGGTTAAAAATACAACGTTGATTTTTTTGAATTCGTGTTGAAATGTAAATTTGGCATAATTTCAGCTAATTGGAAAAAGGTATATACATATTTTAGTCAATTTTCAGAAAAATCTATATTTTACAAGCAGGAAAATGCAAGTAATGTACAAATAATATTATATCTTTTCATGTTCAGTATGGACTTTTCATTTCTTTTTATTGGCAAAAGTTTTTCACAATCTGTTTTTTTCTTTTTGACCACCAGGAATTGTTTATTTTCCCCAGTATATCCATTTAAAAAACCCATTCTAAGTATTGAACATACCTTAGTAGTAGATATTAACTGTATTTCCAACTGATGCTTGTAAAAAATGAAATATTTAATTAAATATGCTTTAAGTAGAATAAAATAGACTATTACTGATGACAGGCTGGTCATAGTTTCATATCCACTAAATATGAAATAGAAAATATATTTCAAACAAATAACCATATCTATTCCATCTAATAAGCCTACATAACTCAGTCTTAGGCAGTAAGACACAATGTCTGACTGACTTTGACTTAGGTACCACCCTTCAGTCAGGACAGGAATGGCCAGGGCTTGTGGAAATCAAGTCAATAGTCAACAAGTCTTAAAGAAGAGCTAAAATACTCAGAACTGTATTTACAGTAGTTTCATTATTTTTGCCTAATTCTTTTATGAATTATATTTGTTTAAATTGTCTAATTTAAAACAAGATTATATTTTTTCAATTTTTTTTTTAGATTCAGGTATGTGAGTATCATTGCTTCATTATACATGTAACCATTTTCAAGATAATGTTTTCTTTCATTATAAAATAATATAGATATAGCTAATTTGCACTATATAACATATCTTTTAATAAGTTAATTTTTGATAAGTCTTTTTTTCTAACTTGACAGAAATATTGTTTAATATACCAAAAGTTATCCTTCATGATTTCAGTGCAACTGCATGGGCAATTCATTGAGAAATAAAAGTGATACAGAAAACTTGCAAAACACATTATTGGTATTTCAAAGAAGTAAACACTCGAGATATAATCTGACAGCGAAAATAGAAAGTGCATTCTGTTTTGAAGAAAATAAATATATGTATATATATTTCATTACAGTTATAGTAGTCTGCAACGATCCATAGAAAGCATTTACTGAAGATTTCCAGTGTTGCCTGTTTTGCAAAATAGATTCAATTTATTACTCCCAGTTACTTAAACAAGAGCATCAAGTTAACCACTGGAAAGTTAGGATTCACATCTCTTTTTAGATACAAGAAACCATGGAAGTGCTTTCAAAAAATGTGTGTCCCTAAGAAAGTTAGAGAATTAAGTGAATCTTCTTTGTTTAAAAAAAGAGAAACTACAGCCAGCAGAAGTTAAGAGGAAGACAGACTTTGGGTGGATAATATGTACAGAAAGAAAGTAATGTCAGGGGAAGAGAAGAAAGAGGATTAAACAGATTTGAAATACAAAGAGAGAAGCCAAGGGAGAAAAGAATGATAGTACGAAGGATACAGAAATGGTCATAGAAATTAGAACATTAATATATTGGAGATCATGTGCACATCCCAAGTACTAATGCTTTACTAATGCTACTTTTCCATGTTTGAGGTTGTCACTCTTCATTTTCTATATTTGCAAACTGATGGCAGGGGAACACCCATGACATTATCCAACACCAGTTCCCAACAACTATAAGCATGAAAAGGTTTGAGGGCTCTGGTTTAGCAGTGAAGTGTACACTGCACTCTGAGGAAATACATAAAAAAATGGGGGAATTCCAAGCCAGTGAGCTTAAAATTTACTGCATGTTTTCATTAGAACATAATGTATGCATGGAAAAATTCAAGAGGATGACAAATAATGTAGTTTATATAATTGTGATAAGAAATTATTCTTACTTATTTTGTCCTTCTGTTACTGCATATGGTAAAGACCATTACATCCCAGTAGAGAGCTATGAATTACTAGGACATATTCTGGCAGGTTTTCATTCAGACAGTCATTTTTAAGAACTCTCACCTTTAAAGACTTTTATCAATAACAGCTCAATATCAGTAACCACCAAAAACTTTATCTTTGGGAGAACAAACATAATCTAAGGCTCTTTTCAGGACGAAGAGAGACAGTAGAAGCTGTGCGATTACAATGTCTTTGTAGAGGACAGATTGGGCTGGATGGGATGTCCATAGGGAAAAAGGATTTCTAAAAGGACAAGCTAATGAATGAAAAGCACCATTGCAATGAGGATGCTGTGTTCCCTGACAGGCAGCAGATATACTAAGGAGGAAAGTTCTGTGGGTGCATATTAGGAGAGCAGTGATTATGTAAATCATGCAGCTGCTGAGAAAGACCAAGAAGCACTAAGAAATAATGTTTCTGAATGTATTACTGGTCATCAAGAAAGTGCTTGAATTAGATTGCAGGTGGGATTTGAGCTTCCAAAATCTAGGACTGTCTTGCCCCAGATAAACCCTTGTCTAACTCTTACATGTATAAATATCCTGAGGCACTTGTATCTTCAGTCTGATCTAGCTGAAGATGTCTTTGCTCATTGCAGAAGGTTTGGACTAGATGCCTTTAAAGGTCTCCAACACAAACTGATATTCAGTTCTAAATATGTTATTATCACGATTCTCCCTTTTTTTTCGATATGGCACAACTGAAGGTATATCTTCACAATGTCCAAAACCAAAATAAGTTCATTCAAAATAACAGTGTAAAGCTTACAATCCATGCTTCAGTCTCATTGGACTGAGCAATTGGAAAGTTTCTGAAGCCTGATAAGTCTTTTTTTCCCAAATTTCATGGTTAGGGAACACCCAAGATGTAGTTCCCCATTTCTGGGTCTGGTAAATGGTAACTAAATACGAAAATACAAAACCAGTGCTGAAGGCAGGAACAAGAAGGTGAGTTTTCCAGTGTGGTGGAGAATCAAACATCAGCACTTTGACCCAGACAGCCTCTGTCTGTACATTGGCACAATTCCAAAGGCAGGAGGAGAAAGCATCACTGCCAGAAAGCCAGCTGCCTTGTGGTGATCATGATTGTTTTTATTCTGAAGTAGAGAGAATATTTTAATCTCTTTAGTTTGAGGGAGGCATAGGATGCCTGCCATGTCAGAGGCCCTTCACTTGTTTAAAAGATAGTTTGCAGGAGATGGCTCAGCTCCCAGCTTCACAGGAGGATTACTGTCTGAAATGGGTACCTGAGTCACCCCTCACCTGTACACACTCCACTGAAGAATCCAGCCTTCCCAGGGACAAGGCCTTACATTCACTTTTGCTACCATATTCCTAAAATTCTTCTAGATCCAGCATAATGTTTTTGTCTGGGAGCCAATTTGAAGTCAATAGTTGCTTCAATTAATTGCTGAGTGGCACTGGATACCTTAGGAATTTCCTTACCAAGAATGTTCTCATGGAGGGACACTTGCTTATTACAATAGCTATTAACCATAAAATCAATTTATACTCCCTTTCAAATCATAGATTTACTCTGCAGGCCTCTACTTAAAGTTCTTCCTGTCCAAAGCAGTAAGAGTAGAACTCAAAATCTGCAAGACATTATTTCATATGTTTTGCCATTAGAGAAAAGAAGACTTGCCAGTGTAATAAAATGAATTATTGTTTTCTATATGCTCTTTTTTTGTACAATTAGGCATGTAACAAATGTGTTCATAACTTAAATCCCTCTGCTGAGCATAGCAGCATATTCCTTACTACAGCAAGAACAAAGAACGCAATAAAAAATCCATTAGACATAAGTGTAAAGTGTTAGCCAAGTTGACCTCACTTGTTTGACAATGACAATAGCCTTGTTTTCCCCACTGTAAGTTCAAGCATGTTTCTGAAAATTTGTGGGAGACAATGCATTCTTGCTTGTTTAGGCAGTAATTCAGATTAATTTCTGAATGGCCATAATCAATATCCAAAGTAGCATCATGACTTCATTTGGCTTACTGAATTAAGCTGATCCACGAAATCCTAACCATCATTTTACACATCATAATTTATATCATACTGGTGCCAAATAAATCACTAATAGACCACTTCCAAAGCAAAAAAAAAAAACATAGAGTACATCCTTTTCATTACTGCCACTTGCTTGAATTTATGGTTCCTGGGTCTGAAAAATTAATAAAATTGCAGCACCGTGTTACTCAGGCTCCAGGATTCTAATGGTGCATGCTTACTGTATATACAATTTAATTATTAAACAATCATATTTTTAATGAAATGTTGTGGTATGATTACCCTTAGTGAATTTTGCTTGTACTAATGGATCCACTTCTTCCATTAGCAAGATCATGTTTGAAATAAAATGGTATAAATGTATTTTAATCCACTCTAGGGAAAAACAGCTGACCAAAAGGTTACTCTTTGACTGCTTCTGTGAATTAGTTCCTTTTGTCAAATTATTATGCAGAAATAAAAGCTGTGGTCAGCTCACTTAAAATTCCATTTGAATCCTCCTGGGAGTGGAAAACCTTTGTACAATTTTTCATACTCTGAACATTCTTCTGAACTAGAAGACTAAAATGTAGCAGCAATTTTAAAAGAAGGGAGCAGTATTACCAGATTCAAGAAAATTAGTAAAACTATGGTTGGTTGAGGTTCATGACTTCTATTGTTTCACAGCATTTCTCTGGCTGCAGTTTAGGGGTTTTTAAGAGGAAATGGATGATAGCTTTAGTAATTCTTACTGATATGTCAGTGACACTTCTATTTCCAGATAATGATTCCTACAGAAAACAGCATTTATTTTCTTTCTACAATACTCAGATCTTGAGTTTAATTTCTCATAAAGAACACTGTGAGCAACAGAAAAGTCAAGGCCAGACAGGGAATTTAAAGGGATCTCACCACAGGAAGGTGAACATTCTCACCAACTGGGGCTGCTCCTAATTGAGGCACCACAAAAACGATGGGAAATACAGAGATCTCCTCCAGTGTCGTAATCCCAGGTCACATAATTAGAATCTCTGCAGGCAGTAGTGGCTGGCTTTCTTGAGTATAGCTTTCTTGCTATAGTACAAATATCACTGTTCCTTTTGGTCACAATTAATGACGAGGTAGCAACAAAAACATACCTTAAGGCACTGCTGTTGAGCATTTGCAATACCTGTGGCTACAGCAGCATGTGAGGGGAAGAAAGTTTTTGTCTTGGTTTTTAATGTTGCCTGATAAAGACAGGTGCTTATACCACAAGCACTTCAACCCACCCATTTAATCTTAGAACTATTTAGCTTTATGGTCTTAAAACGACTTAGTTAAGGATTTGTAATTTCAGCAACTTGCAACAAACAATACTGGAGTCCCAGGCAAAAAATAACAAGATGAAAAAAACACATCATTTGTAGAGAGAAGTCTGGTATCATGCATACCTTTTCTGAAGGAATCAGCAAGCAAAAAAGGAACAAATGGTGCCAGACTTAAGTGGATTTGGGAAAGTTTTACAAAAGGTTCCCTCCTTGTAGTCTTTTAATGAAACGAAACTGTCAGAGGACAGGCAAGAAGGATTTTCTGAATTTGGTTAAGTATTCAAAAATATGGAGTAGGAATACAACTTTGTAAAGCAAGGAGGTTCCTTGGGACCCCTTAAAGTCAGTGATGACATAAAGGTGCAAAAACATTCTGGTGACCTTGAAGGCACTACTGAATCTTCAGAATGACCAAAAATACAGATTATTGTGGCAGATCCCAAAGGTTTGGTGATACAGGAATGAAATGTCAGATGAAATTCAATGTTGACAAATTCTAGGTGAGTACCCAATAAAAAACATAACCCTAACTAGCTTCATATGAATGTGTACCTGAGTGCTTTTTGTTGATACTATCACCAGTTAGAAAAGGCATTGTGCTAGAGAAAATTTCTATGGAAACTTAGCTCAATGGCATTCAAAAAAACCCAAATATATTTGTGAACATTTATGAGAGGAATGAAGAAAAAAATCAAACAAACAATGAATACTACTGCGTGAATACACTTTAACATGTAAGTCTTCCCATTCCACTTTTAAAGGAACACGGAAAAGATTCAGAGTAGCAGGATGTGGCTATTTAGAGATAAAAAGCGGCATCTGTAAGAAGGAAAACCGCATGTACAAGGCCCCATCAATGAGCAAAGTGCTAGAAGAACTTTGTGAAATAATGAGCACTAATAGTGATTAAAAAAAGAGAAGAATGCTCCATTTTTCAAAATAAAAGCACCCGGGACCACTAAGTGGTAAAAGAAAACATTTTTTTTTTCACAAATACATAATTAAATTATGGCACTTAGTGCCACAGGATGTTGTGGCACAGACAGTATAAAAAGGATTTAAAAAGGGAATGAGTGAAATAATGGACAATTGCTTGTTGACAGCTATCAAAGAGTCTGTATGGGGTGTGACACTTGGTTTTGGCAGTCCTCAAGCTGCTGCTTGCCATAAACCATGAAAACACAGGCAAAAAATCACCTACTGCTTTTCCTAACCCTCTGCCCCTTCCACTACGGGACCTTTGGCAGGGCGACTCATCTCCCGTTAAGCAAAGAATTAGTTCCCCGAGTTACACATATTTCCGTAAAGGCTGACTCAGTTACAGGCTCTTTAGGATTAACCCTTTGAAACACCTTATGCTACTTCTTTCTGTACTGTTGCTACACCTTTCCTACACCTCCTCAAACTGTCTGGTCAAACGAATTAAAAA